>JAVYIG010004260.1:0-26206 GCA_035222895.1 Strongylocentrotus droebachiensis | reverse complement strand
GGCGCCTTCATGTTTATATAAGCATATACATAATTTGATATTGTACAAAGAGGAAATTAAAATGGCCCCATCTGAATCCTTGGTCATAACCGGTCGTGTACCTCTTCGCGTCTGCTCAACGGCAGATTTTGTAGAAAATCCTTGCGTCGGACCCACGGGTTGCACGTTTCTTCAAGCACGCAGAACACTCAATCGGCTGCAGAATGTTTTCTTAACGCGCGACATGTCCGAACCTACGTTTTTTTTGATGAGCGCAAGTGACACGCGCGCAGCCGTTGTACCACAGGCAGTTGTAAGATACATGTAGGAGGTTTGGGAGTTCACCTATTGGATTCGACCCGATTTTAAAATGTTAACCCCCCCCCCCCCCCCCCCTTGAAAAAAAATCCTGCGTACGCGCCTGAAGGGAATGTATGTTTGTGAGAAGGCGTCTACACCCGACCCGGCATATGATAGACCGTTTGCCAGCTCATGCTAGGGCCATTACAAAAAATATACATGTTTAGCGTCCCCGCCCGCTTCCTTTTTGGGGGCCGCCTCCCATTTTTTTTTTAAAGAAAAAAAAACATGAATAACACTGCTAAAATTTTTTTTTTTTTTCATATTTTTCCCTCCACAGGGATTTTATTGATTTTCATTTGAAACACATACAAAATATATATTCAAGGTAATTTACATAACATAAATAAAATAAAATTGGCTTTTCAAGATACAAGTATTGATGAACTGTTGAGTTAACACAAACTAACAAATCAATAATTCATTTCTAACACTCATGGAAAGAAAAACAAATACAGAAAAAATATCATTTTAAGTAAACAAATTCCTGAATTGAAACCATTTTCTTGTGAATTTATTATTTCTACAATTCGAATTTGCAATATACTTTTCGTTTTTAAAGTAATTTATAATCGAAACTCTAATATTATCAAAGTCGGGCAATTGTTTCTTTATTTTGCAAGTATACACCATCTGTCGCACCACAATCAGTATACAATTCAATGCATAATTATTTGAACCTTTTAAACCAAATAATTTATCTTGTAATGAAAAACACTGCTAAAATGGATCTATTTCTGATTAAAAAAAAAAAAAAAAATATCGGCGGCCATCTTGAAAAATAGCCCGACTGTCATGAAAAATGTACCCAGCAGCCATTTTGAGCGGCCATTTTGAAAGAAAAAAAGAAAAAGAAAAAAGGGCCTCCTCCTTCCTATTTTCAAAAAAACAGGACGCTAAACATTTTTTTTTTTATTTGGCCTAATAACGCTTGTCGAAATAATGGCCTACCATCAACAGTGAGGGCGTGAGAAGGGGAAGGTGCCCACGAAATATTTTAAGAAGGATATGGGATACTAAAATGTTGGCCTACTATACGACCGCGGTTCTGGACACGCACAATAGGGACTTTTAGATTGAGTGGACGAGAACACGATGAACGCCGACTGATCATGCGTGTCAACGTACTTAACTGCCCATGTTGACTACAATTAGAAATCTTTTAGATTGCCCTCGAGACGACGATATACAGGCATGCAGGAAGTAACACTATGAATATCACGGACAAAGGAAGAGGACAAAATAGATAGTTCCTCATTCTACCCTCAACAAAAGAACATCCCTTCACTGCTATTATGTAAAAATGTGTAGAACAGGTGAATATGCATGTGACACCTGTTCTACACATTTTTACATAATAGCAGGGAATGGATGTTCCTTTGTCTACCTGAGGAACTGTATATTTTATGCGCACGCGGCATACTAGTACCTTGAGCATGTAAAGGCGCTATATAAATATCAGCATTCTCGACCGCCGACTGAGACGACGTAACGCATGCGCAGTGCCTTAAAATGACGTCACACGTTCAGGGCCCTGGGAACGATTTTTTCACCGGGGGTGCTCAGGGTCCTGGGAACGATTTTGTTCACCGGAGCCGCTGAGATATATATATTGCGAAATTTTCGCAACGACTCAGCCAGCCGTTGAATAAGCGGGGGGGGGGGGGGGGGGGGGGGGGGGGTAAGAGGACATTTTTTATTTTATTTTTGGTCCTCAAAATATCTCCATAATTTCAAAATTTGGTCGGTCGGTATTGGGGTGGGGTAAGGTCTGTCATTTTTGGTCACCAATTACCACAATTTTTTATTTTTGTATAAAAAAAATTAAAAAAAAGCTTCGAGGGGTAATTTTATATGATTTTGTGAAAGAAACGTTATAATTTTGTATATATACAGTAAATATATCATACCGAAAAAATTTGCAGGGGGTGCTATGCCCCCCTGGAAAAATTCCGGGGGTGCTGCAGCACCCCCAGCACCCCCGCTTCCCAGGGCCATGCACACGTTGCAGTCAAAGCTGTCGACGTGCAAATCTAAAAGTCCCTACTCTAAAAAGATGCACGGCGGGTTGTGACCATTGCATTAGGGAAATATTTGTTTATATCAGATTTGTAAAGAAAAGGTTTTTATATAATTTATAATGTAGCCTAAATCAGCGTTTTTAGTAAAGAAAAAATGGTTATACAAATAGAAAAGTATTCTGTACAATGTCATATACAACCTACCTGTTAACAACAACAAGTATTGTTCCTTTTTATTATGAACTCCTCAAACATGTCAAGGAGCATCTTATATTTATATAAATTATATGATTCGAGGATATCAAACGCTATTGGTAGGGCCATCATGGTCACCTGTGACATTTAACATTATCAGGCATTCATTCTTACAATGTCCACATCTATCCAATCTTCAAAATTTGTTAAATGCGATGTATGTCTCAGATAATCATAAGCAGGTGCAAATGTTTTGAAGACGGAGGGAAGACTGAATCTAGTTTGATGATTTTGCCATTAGCCGGAGAATAAAAACATTTATTTAATTCCAAGTGGAAAATTAGGACGAATAATAATCAGATTACGTGATTACCTGAAATCGCTAGACATATTGCGAGTTGGCTGACTTCGACCGCAAAAGCAGCAAGTATAAGGCCGAGTCCAGCAAAGAAACCCCCAACCATAGCGACAGGCCTACATCCAAAGCGTCTGCATAAAGGACCGCTTATCAAACCTGAATCAATTAAAGGGACAAAGAACATACAATTAATATTTCGCATCCATTATTTCCATAATTTTATTAAACGAATTCGTTTTCACTAGATCCCTGCCGTAGCAACAAAGAACAATCTCCGTTTCGTTGACGATCAGCCATGCATGAAGTGTTTCGTCTTCATTACTGTTAGGGCAGACAGCCAGAGGAACGGACTCGTTAAAAGGGCCCATGACATCGAAATACAAGTGTATTCCTGTTGGTGTGCAGTCCTGCATACATCTTATATTTTGATACTTAAACTTCTGAATTTGTTTCATAGATTTTTAAATATTTTTTTAAATATTTGTTTTTCAAACTTGCTAAGCTCCACCCCAAAAAACTCCAGATCTCATTCCCCTTGTGACATCATCTGTCAATCATCAATGAGCTAACTTGAGCAAGTGGTATGTATCTATGCCGAAGTCGACCACCTGTGGAAGCATGCAATTATATTATGAACGTGTGCTAAGCTGGGGGAAATTACATACCATTGTCTATTCTAGAATATTATTTTAGTCTGACATGTCTGACATAGCAACGTATATGTTGCTATTGCTTGTGGTAACAGGTGGTCGACTTTGGAAAAGTTACATGCCACTTTCTCAAGTCATTGATGATTGACAGATGATGTCACAAGGGGAATGAGATCTGGAGGTTTTCGGGGTGGAGCTTAGCAAGTTTGAAAAACAAATATTTAAAAAAAAAATTAAAAATCTATGAAACAAATTCAGAAGTTTACGTATCAAAATATGAGAGGAATACACTTATATTTCGATGTCATGGGCCCTTTAATAAAATGATGGAAATGCAAGCATTACTTTAAACAAACAGAACTGTCTTATTCCTGGTTCATTTCTCCTGATTGAGGTGTCATATGAAAGGACAGAAGATGAACTTTCTCGAAATGTGATTTTCTCTTTGAAATTCAGATACTGTCCGCCAAATGACTTTTTGGTACCATTTCTTCATTCAAATTGTTTTTAACCACTCATGCGTGAAATATGCATCATTATGAGTTGCATCAAATGAAAGAGGAGGATCTAAGCTTTACACATATGTGTTATTTATTAATTATAATTAAGCTTCGATAAAACATCGATAATTCTCGGTTCGTTTTTTTTCTGGGACGCACTGTATATTCAGATGAATCATGCTAACGACACAGAGTACCGGTGTGCGGTATGGCACGCCACAGCCGTCACAATTGGTCGAGTTTACAAAAAAGCAGTTGAGTTTACAAAAAAGCAGTCGAGTTTACAAAAAAGCAGTCGAGTTTACAAAAAAGCAGTCGAGTTTACAAAAAAGCAGTCGAGTTTACAAAAAAGCAATCGAGTTTACAAAAAAGCAATCGAGTTTACAAAAAAGCAGTCGAGTTTACAAAAAAGCAATCAAGTTTACAAAAATGCAGTCGAGTTTACAAAAAAGCAGTCGAGTTTACAAAAATGCAGTCGAGTTTACAAAAAAGCAATCGAGTTTACAAAAATGCAGTCGAGTTTACAAAAAAGCAGTCGAGTTTACAAAAAAGCAATCGAGTTTACAAAAAAGCAATCGAGTTTACAAAAATGCAGTCGAGTTTACAAAAAAGCAGTCGAGTTTACAAAAAAGCAATCGAGTTTACAAAAAAGCAGAAGAGTTTACAAAAAAGCAATCGAGTTTACAAAAAAGCAGTCGAGTTTACCAATAAGCAGTCGAGAAAAAAAAAGGGGGAGTCGGGTTTACAAAAAAAGCAGTCGAGAAAAACATTACAAAAAAAGCAGCCGAGAAAAAAAAAAGCAACCGAGAAAGAAAAAAAGCAGCCGGAAAAAAAAGCAGCCGAGAAAAAAAAGGGGGGGGGGTAGAGTTTATATGGGGTAACGTGGAACTTCTAATACCTGCTATATAGTGCTATATACTGCTATTCATACAACGGGAAGAGGGTCGCTATTCATAATACGAGATGAGGGTTGTACCCATAGAGATATGTAGTATATAGCTCTATGGTTGTACCCCACCCCGAGAAGAGGGTGATTTTTCATAATGCGGAATGAGGGTTGCTTTTCATAATACGATATGTGGGTCGCTATAATCATAATTATACCGGAATTAATGAGGGTCGCTATTCATAAACATGAAAGATAGCCTACAAACAGAATGATAATAAGAATGGGACATACGGTAGCCATGGGGACAAAGGCCCTGAATATTTGTTGAAAACATTTATTGAAAACATATACATTTCAGAATAAATAAAGAAAAAAGGCGTGCAATAATATTCGCAACCCGTCACCCCGAGCCCCATCCAGCCCCCCCCCCCCCAACCCCTCCCACTATCAGTCCGACCACGCTGCGACATTTTTTCTTTCTCGGTTGCTTTTTTTTTCTCGGCTGCTTTTTTGTAATGTTTTTCTCGACCTCTTTTTTTTTTTTCTCGACTGCTTTTTTTGTAAACTCGACCCCCTTTTTTTTTTTCTCGACTGCTTATTGGTAAACTCGACTGCTTTTTTGTAAACTCGACTGCTTTTTTGTAAACTCGACTGCTTTTTTGTAAACTCGACTGCATTTTTGTAAACTCGACCAATTATGACGGCTGTGGCGTGCCATACCTATCGGATAGGCTAGGCTCAGTGCCGAAGCACTAACGGTACACCCGCCGGTCGCCAAGTCTACCGCATGTTTACCAGCTCAAAGTAAGAATAGAGCCAACACAATTGGTACACCGTGAAACCATTCAAGCAGCAGACTGGAGGGGGTAAGGCCATTCAGAACCAACAACCCCGAGAACTAGGCCGGTGCGACGCCACACTCCAGTACATTACAAAGACGAGTGGGAAGATAATTGTCGTTATAATGGATTTAGAGAGAGGGAATCTTTTCATTCGTTTTTAAACGAGTGCATTAGTGTTAGACAAATTTGTCACAGGTATATTTTGAATGCCACTACATGTCTTACAAGTAGTCCAGACCGCTGTCGAACAATCTACAAAGATTAGAAATCTACAAAGGTTGGGAAAGCGCCTAAGAGGTAAAATGTGATCTTTGCAACAATACGTAAGCCCCATAGTCATGTATTAAACCATTGTCAAACGATGTTAACTCAAGGCCACTACACATGTACATTATTTGAGCTCGATAAATGTTTCCATATTACATATAATTGTCGTAGTATTCTAAGCAACTTTGATGGTATTCTGCTTTGTTGAATAGTCTGAATTTTCAGTTTTCTGTTATAGGAGTAACTGAAACTTGGCTGAAAGACAACTCAATATTGTGCAATATTCAAGGATTTAGCTTTTATACATAATAGTAGAGCTGAGAGGAGAGGAGGGTGTGTTGGTGTGTTCATTCGGGAAAATCTGATTCATAAACATAGAGGTGATTTAGATATCAACAATGGAGTAATTGAAAGTATATTTATTGAAATAGAGGTTGTATGTAGAAGAACATAATTATTGGAGTAATTTAAAGACCACCTGATCAGTCTGAGTGTGCAAGATCCTTTTATATATAACTGGTTCAGCTCTTCATAAAATAAACACAGAGAATAAAATTGTATATTTGATGGGATATTTTAATATTAATGTATATAATGCCACATCTTGTCATAAAGCTAATCACTTTTTGAATATGCTGGTAACTTTTTCTATGTATCCACTCATACATCACCCTACTCGGGTGACTGATCGTGTGTTTCTTTATTGGATAATATTATTACTAATGATGTTACTAATAAATTAAATGATGCTATTTTAGTTGATATCTCAGATCATTTTCCTGTATGTAATGTTTGTCATCATAAGATAAAAGAAAAGAAATATGTAATTAATAAAAAACAATGTACTGATAGTAATATTTCTGAATTCAGTAAACTATTGCAAAATGTCAGATGGAAATTGAAATCAAGTGATGGTAATGTGTGCTATAGTTTCTTTTTGTCTACATTTATTTGCATTTATGAAGGATACTTTCCTTTGCAAGAAGTAAATATTAACATCTGACGTAAGCATAAACCATGGATAAATAAAGTATTGATGAAATAAATCAAAAATTTATGGAAATTGTAAGAAAAGTCTTTGACAAATTCAACTGAATATAGGAAAAGAGTTTATAAATAATACATAAATAAAGTTACACATGAAATTAAGAAAGCTAAATATCAATATTTTAAGGATGAATTTAATCATGATAAGGCTGATATTAAACTAATTTGGAAGACTATTAATGGAGAACTTGGTATGAAATCTGTCAAACAATGTGTTGAAAATTGATGTAAATGGTTCCACAATAACAAACAAAGAAGATATCTCTGAAAGTTTTAATGAATATTTTGTTAACATTGGTTTCAATCTGACAAACAATGTGCAATATTCTAACAGTTTCTACAATGATAACTTATTTGTTAATGACAAATCAGCATATTTTACCCCTATATCTTGAAAGAAGTTATCGATATTGTTCGTTGTTTGAAGACTCGTACCAGTGGTGGTTATGATGATATTAATATCACTGTTGTCAACAAAATTATACATTTGATTTGTGTACCTCTTTGTTCTATTATCAATTCATGTTTGTCAACTGGTATTTTTCCTAATCAAATGAAAATAGCTAAGGTTATTCCAGTTTTTAAAAGTGGTGATCTCCCTAATGTACAGAATGACGGGCCATACTCTCTTAAAACATCGTGCAATATTTTGTTTGCAAATCAACATGGTTTCCGAATGGGACACTCCACGACGACTGCTCTTCTTAATTTCATTGATAAAGTTTCTCATGCAATTGATTCTAAACAGTTTACAATTGGTTTATTTCTTGAATTAAGTAAACCTTTTGATACTTTAGATCATGCAATTTTGTTACGTAAATTAGAGGCTTATTCTTGGAATTCTGTTGCAATTACTTAAAGATGATTTATTTAAAAATATATTTTTTTAAAGCCATAAGAATGATTTATAATTCACCATATAATACCCATACCTAACCAATCCTCTTCCAGTTAAATATCCTAAACGTATATGACATTAAAAGATTGAATATTGCAATATTTATGTTTATGTGTTCTAGAGGCTGATTACCAGATCCAATTACATCAAAATTTGTTTTAAATAGTAACATACATAATTACAATACACATAATGCTGTAGAATACCATCTGCCAAAAGTTAGAACTAATATTTCAAAGAATAGTATTTTGTATAAAGGTCCTCATCAATGGATCACTATTCAAAACCATCTAAAGAATCAACCTTCCGTAAATAGTTTTAAACTTTCCTTTCGTTTGTTTTTATTAAATTTGTACTCAGCAACTTGAATATCATTTTTGATTAATGACGTATATATTTATTTTTCTTTTTTTCTGTATTATAATTTCCTTTCCCTTCTACTGTTTCCACCTGCTTTCTTTTAAAATACAACAAAACAAAGAAAATGCTATAAATTATCAATAATTCGTTGCATTTTACCCCGACCCCCCAGCATAAGAAAATTCTCTATGTGGGCATGCTTTGAACCATAATGCATGGCTCTACAGATGATTTTTTCCTGTTGGGGACCGGGGAAAATGCAATGAATTATTGATAATTGATTGCATTTTCTTCTTTTTTTCTTTCTTTTTTGTATTTGTGGGCGCGGCGACGTACCCTAGCCTCCGCTGCGTACAGTCATGATTCAGTGACTAAGCAATAGCCTCGTTACTGTGAGCCCCCAGGATCAAAACCGTGTCGATGTGCTATATTAGTGCCCTTTTACTAGGTCCCCTAGTTGATTAGCATAGAAGCACATACATGCTTTAGCAGTCACGCAAAACAAACAATCGCAAGTTATTATTTAATACAATCTGAGAATGTATACTATTATTTAGATCTTTTTCGGAATAAATCATTGTCAAAATCATTCCATAAATTGGGTAAAAATAATGATTCCACCTTTATGACCAACAGTGTACATTGGGCCAGGGACCTGGGCTCAAATGTTTATACTTCTTTGTTTATTATGCTGAATAAAGATGATACATAATGGTGCTGAATGTTAGATGGCAAGGAATTCCATATAAGGGGGCCAAGGTAACGAATTGCTTTTGAATGTATTGAGAATTGGCTCGCGATGCAAAAGTCCATTTTTAAATCTCACTTTTTGTTTGTAGGTGTGAAAGCCCCTATCGTCAGTGACACTTTGTCGCTCTATTAGTTTGCATGCTATAAGGACCTGTAATTTGTCTTAATTCTATACATTGTTCCGCTACCTCTCACACAATATCAATCTGGTTACGCACTGACCCGAATCATTGAATACTTTTATACCACTATATTTCTTACTCCGAGTCGTTTTTCAAAAAGATTATCCTTTTATTAAAGATCCAAAAAGCCTCCATTCATGGACTACCGCAGAAACCATATCGGTTCTAGTGACCGGTTGTCCTTCATTTTGCTATTACCACAATAATTGTTTAAGTCTTGCCTTAGGAGTGGATGAAAGCTTGCATAACAAATTTAAGGTTGGTAGAAGCTTAAAAACTACATGTTAACATTATCCCCAACTGTTGAAAGTTTTCTGTACTAACCTAGAGTTGTTATTCAAAGCTACCATACCTGTGAAATCAGCAAACGTGACACAGAGCGAACTAATCCAACCAATCAGAGACGTAGACACATCGAAGTAACTTCGGAAGGTTGGTAGGAATACACCGAGGCACTTAGCGATCCCCTCCCTGAAGATGAGCGTACAATGGGCAGCAAGTAGGATGAACCATCCATAACCTATAGACATAATAACATCAACGTTTGTTAAGAATTGTAACCAACATGGTCAAGTAACATAATATGGAAGGCCACAGGCGTCTGGTTTGGTGAGCCTTCTGACAAGTTCTCAGAGGTTTTAAAAGACCAACACATTTGGGTAATGTTTATTGGCCTTCTCACAATTTTTCTTATAGGGTTCCTGCGACTGGCAGTACTGGACATTGTCTTGTGGGCTGTCGTTCTCGTGGGTTGTCGGTTATCTGTAGTACTGGGATGTTAAGGAATGGTTAACTATTAATAACTAAAAATGTAATTAAAAAAAATATTTTAAAAAAACCTTGTAGAATTACTGGCAAAAAATGCTGACTCGTAACTCACCTCCATCAGGGGCAAGAAAGTCTTGTGACGATGATCTTGATGTCTTCTTCTCTGACCTTTGAATTTCACCGCCATTTTGTGCATGCGCGGTGACCTTTTTCCGTTTGACGGCGCCATTTCTGATTTTGCCACTCTCTTCTTCTATGCGGGACAGTTTGGAGTAATTGCCGAATTCTCTGGAAAGAGACAGTAAAGAAACAAGAAATATATTTTGTCTATGTCTACGTTTTCCTTGTTTCCTCGAGCCATATTTACTTTGAGCGATAATATGTTACATTCTGATGAGTATCAAAGCAAAGCAATACACCAAAAGCTATGTTTTAAGAGAGTACTTTTAATTTTATTTGCGACACAAATTCACTGATCTGCACACTTAATTTGTATATTTGATTTCTACAGTAAATAAAGATGGTACTCTTATACCCGTAGATCCTATTCCATAATTGCCAAAATCATGAAGAAAACAATCGCCGCCACCGACTGTTGCAGTTATTGTCCGTAGCTTTGACTGGTTCAAAAATAGTTTAAGTTGTATGCATCATGCACATCCATAACTAATGAAATCGATGCAAGTTCATGGAACAACACACAAAATACAAAAGTCAATGTTGAAATTTAGCAAGAAAACGGCAAGGAGAAAATAAGTAGAGCGTTTGATAATAATTCAAAGAGACGTAAACTATAAAAGGGAAACTGAATAAAAGGGTTTAACAAATAAAATTGGTCAAAGGCGCATGAAACCGACTTTTGTCAGTCTCCGTATAATGGAAATTCACAAAAGTTGAAAGAAGCCCTATGAACTGTAATTCCCGGTCTCGCTTGATGTAGTCGTATGATATTATCCAAATCAAAATGAATAACTGAAATCTTTGGTGATTTTTTTACCAACTTTAGACCTTGTAAAAGGCAAGCTTAAGTGCTGGTAACCAGAGAGGAGGCATATCGATAGAAAGATTTTAGAAGACAGTATTATCTTTTACAATGCTCTCTCTCTCCCACCCTGCATGTATTCCTCTTCTCTCTCTCTCGCTATCGTTCTTATTATCCCTCTTTAAGAGGATGACCAATAATAGGGACTTTTAGATTTACATCTTAATTGGTACCTCGGCCATCGGATTAATATTATTGCTTATCCGCAAATGATAGTGCACACGCTCCACTCCCTGTGGAGTAATTCAGCCAGGCGCCATTTTACAAGCATACATACCAATCAAACAACATTAACCCTACCGGGTGCCCATTTGTTTGTTTTATTAATCGTATAAGAAAGACAACATGCTTTCAGATAAGACATGTTCCCTGAAAAGCATGGCTCTTCAAATGCCTTCATATTCTCAATATGTCATGTAACATCGTAAAAATCCAGAGTAGGATTTTTACGCCACGTGTTCGTGTAGTCCCATATACATCTTTCTGTGTACAGTGTTTGTAACTTTACCAAGACTTGGCCTAATTTCTTATCATTTTGATGATCCCATAACCTTGCAATACACACAAAGTCTTATATGCTAGATGATCAACCTTTTCTGATCGATTCCACACCGTTTCTTTCACAGTGCAATCGCATAACCAGAAATTAACTTCATCTTTAACATAGTGCTGAACGATATCCAAACAGATCCTTCGATAAAAATATCCCTGTATGCAGATGATTGTGTGATATGGACCTCATGCAGCAATATTCCTTTCATTCCAAAAAAAAGGCAAAATGATATTGATGTCCTATACACAGCTGTCTATCTACCCCTAAAGAAGACTGTCCCCTTACTTTTCACCAAAAGTACACAAAAAACAAATTACCACTAAAATGTGAAAATACGCACCGATTTCAAGGTATATTATTTTATCAAAAATCTCACCTGGACCCAGCATCTAGAGAATATATCCACCAGATGCAAGAGAAAAATTAATATTTTAAGAATTAACTGCTACGTCATGGGGCAGTTCATCTAAGTCATCTAAGTCAAAATTACAAGCATGTTTTTTTTCCTAAATTTGCTGAACTCCATTTAGAGAGCTCATGATTGACTTTAACTGCTGAAATCATCAAGAAAACGTTTACATCTTCTGATGAGAACAAGAGGGATCTTACCTCAATGTTAAGTGTTAATTTTTATGTAACGCTCTTCTGGCGGCCAATAGACAAAATTTGGAGTTGATTCAGCCAACTTCACAAATAAAGTCTTGAAAAAGTACTTGTTAATGCGAAGTGTAAACAGGAAATGTTCCAGATTTACTACTGTAAATTCAAGCAAATCCATGCGTCATACTTATTGCCCGAGGCTGCTTGAAATGTGAATAACTGAAATGTTATTTTTCGCATATAATAAAACCAGAATTAGTATTGAGGCTGGGATCAAATCACATTCCCCTTCACGCTCTATTTCTATCTCTTTTATTCATTGAACTTCCCATTTCTGTATGGCATTTGACATGCTTGTGTAATAGAATTGTAATCATTATGACATGTATTCTACCAATAGAACCAAGCACTCAAAATGAAGAAAGAAGTCTGTATTAATCAAATAGTTGCCCATTTCTCTATTGCACAAATTTAATAGCACACAGATTCAAAGAAGAGCCAAATCAGTGTTTGGTGTCAGAACATAATAAATTACATGCCCACGTACACCTTAAAGATATACTATGTCCCTTTTGCAGCAAACATGAAATTCTGTAGAACTTTGCAGGAATTATGAATATTTCATGTATGTCCTATCTGTGAAATTTAAATGTTAGCAGTGTCCTAATATTCAAGTGAACCAGTTTACTTGCTAGACTTCTCTGTTAGACACTATTGAGTGACTGACTGGCTTTTTCTTCTTTGGTAATACATACACTGTCGCTCATAAAGGTGGAATTTATTTTTTTTATCCAAATTTATGGAATTATTTTAAAAATAATTAAAAAATAATAGATCTAGATAATAGTATACATTCTCCAATGTGTGTTTTGCGTGACTGCTAAAGCATGTGTATGCTACTATGATTATCAACTAGGGGACCTATGTCCTTAAGTCATAAATGACAGTAATGAGGATTAATGCACCACAAAAGGGCACTAATATAGCACATCGACATGGTTTTGATCCTGGGGCCTCACAGTTACGAGGCCATTGCTTTGTCACTGAATCATGACTGTACGCAGCGGGGGCTAGGGTAGGGGGCAGTTTCCATGAATAAAAAAAAACAGAAAATGCAATAAATTTTCAATAATTTATTGCATTTTACCCTGGTTCCCAACATAACAAAAAATCTGTGTGCCCATGCCTTGAGCCATAATGCATGGCCGTTAGATTCAATTCAATGTGAAACGACAGTGCATCAGAAAACATAAAGAAGGTGTTAGATTCAATTCAATACCGATCCTTAAGGATCTGCGCAGGTGCCCTACCGTTAACTTCACTAGCGTCTCTCCAAGTACAAATGGAAGAAGCCCCATTAGATCTTAGGAGACAACAACTAGCCCTAAAATATAAGCACAGCATAGAACAACAACCTAAGCATCCAGTTTTCCAAGTTTACAAACCGTTTGGCTATCGAAAAGAAAACTCTTACAAATACCTTTCTGAATAGAACATTCCAGCCGTTTTTAATTCTTGATTTGTATTATATTTTGTAAATTGTATTCTTGTATGTATTTGACTTTTTAAACGGAAAATAAAACCAACCAAACAAACCGACCAGATAAATTTAAACCCCTAAATTTTCCCCATGGTGATTGACAGAGCTTGTTTTATCAATTGAATTGGCTAGTCAGATAAACAAATCTGATAGTCAATTACTTTTGCAACAAAGAAACTGGTTTAGCCAACTCGACTTCAAATATTCACCGACGTTTCCAAACTCCCTACGGAAGAACGGTGTTCTGCAGCGTTCTATGTTCCTTACTTTGCGTGAAAACAATCAAAGAGATTGTCTGACGGAACATCCTCATAATTTATAGAGCTGAGCTGGCGGGTATAATATTGGCCCTAAATATTGGTTACAGCAGTTAGATACTATATGTGAAAAGTTATTTTCAGCGACTCATTAAGTTCCTTAGTAGCTATCAAGAACAAAAAAGAAAGACAGTTTTATCTCAGAAATACTTGTTAGCTTATCCCACCTAAAACATTCGCATGAGGGAGCTGCAAGTGGGGGCGGACGTGTTTCTGCTGAGCTCCCTTGTTTCTCATTTTTTTTCCGTTTTGGCGTTTGTTTCTATGCTGTGATTGGTACTAAAGTGATGATCTGGACGCGTACAAGCCATTTCTAGGATGAGTCTTTTGATTTAGCTTTTTGATTTTCATATATTTGGTGATTTAGTGATCAAATTTTGTTTTTTTTTATAGTGAAGGAAGTCAAAATTGCAGTTGTTTTTGCTGCGCGTAGTGCTAAACACCTGTTGTCAGTGACAACATATTGCGCACTCTGTTATTTGTTTTATTACTTTTTTTTTTTTTTTTTTTTTTTTAATTGCGCATATACACCTGCGCCAGCCCCTTTCATTTGAAGTACGCGCAGAGGAATACAATATGAACATTTTATGTTACTACTAATATGAAATAATATGAATAATAAATAAATAAATAAATGAATAATAATAATAATAATAATAATAATAATATACAGTTATTGACTATAAGTGGTTATATTTTCCCGAAGCGCGCAGCGCTGAGGGAAAATATGGTCACGAGGGGAAATATAACTCCCTTCAGGTCCAAAGAATGTTATTAACCCCCTGCCAGTCAATAACTGTTATATTAGATAGCCCGTTTTTGTGGGGGGGGGGGGGGGGTTCCAAAAATTGCCCGAAAAAAAAAATCCCCTTTTTTTCGGAAATTACGGAAAAATAATCTGTCGAGAAAGTTGAAGAAAGAAAAAAAACCTTACAAAAAAAAAAATTATAAAAAAATTGGGGGGGGGGGGGGGAAATCGAAAAAAAAAATTCTTACGCAAAAAAGCATTTTTCGGGAAAAAAATAAAAAAATAAAAAAATCCCCCAAAAAGCATTTTTTGGGAAAAAAAGAAAATGTGGAAAAAATAATTTCAAGGGAAAAAAAAATTCATGAAAAAAAAAAATAGAAAAAAATAAATGACCCTCGGTAATGGTGTAATGTGTGTAATTGGTGACATACAGTCCTCAAGAGGGCGACATGCATTGATTAAAAATATATTCATTTCACCAGCTGGTTAATATAACACCGAAAAGTGACCGGCCAGGAAAATATAACAATTTGGATCCTCAAAATTGATATCACGTGACGAGCTCTGGACCAATCACATCTCGGTATCTGTCTAAGCTATCTAATATTATAGTATTAATGACTGCTTTGAGAGAAATAGTTGTTTTTATACGCTCAAGGGAAGGTTAGAATTGTGCTATTACCCGAGGCGTGCCGAGGGGAATAGCCCAATTGTAACCTTCCCGAGAGCGTATAAAAACAATTATATACCTCATTTTAAGATTCTTTACTAATCCTGTCTTCTGATTGGTTGAAAATGCAGTCATGTTCTTAACCATGCCCGCTAATTGAAATTCATAGTCATTTTTCCCGGCTCTACCGGTTTATATCCATTTTTCATAGCACTTTTTCCATGGCTGTGAAACGTGACGTCATTTTGCTGCGATCCCCATTTTGGTTTACGTGTTACCGTATAAGTTTCTTTTGTGCGATGACCGATGCGCAATACCGTTAACGGTGTTTGAGTGCAATTCGATTTTGGTCGCTGCATTCAGGCGACGAATCTACCAATCCACGCAGCGCAGCTTGTTGGATTTCATACTGTACACAAGTTATTGTTGGTGTTAATATTCATGACTTCAAAGAGATGGAAACCTAAATGGGTGAGTCAACATTTTCCCTTTTTTCGGTATATAAAATATATATTGACTGCTTTTAATATTCGAGGCATAGTTGTTTCTATAGGGTCTCGGGAAACTCACAACCTGCTATGACCCCGCGGCGCAAGCGCCTTGGGGTCATAGCAGGTTGTGAGTTTCCCTTGACCCTATAGAAACCACTATGCCTCTCAAAGCAGTCAATATATCCTTACTATTTCTCGAATATTAAAGCAGTCATTAATACTTTTATATGCCGAAAAAAAATAGACTAAAAAATAAAAAATAAAAAATACTTTTTTTTTTTTATCGAAGATGAGATTCGAACTCTTGCGTACAACAGGTGATGTATCTAAAGTCAGCGCCTCAGACCTCTCGGCCATCGCGCGCTATAAACATGCTTGACAGTTTTGTACGATATATACATTAAAATGGATTAAAACCGGCTTCGCGTGTGATGAATGCTTCGCAAAAGCTCCATATACGGACTCTTCTTTTACTTTTGCAATGCATATTGGCACGAACTTAGATCAAGATCTATCGGCAGATGTTGTTTTTTTGTTTTTGGAAGTTTATTTTCGTCTTCATGTCAACAATGCAAGATAAAATTGTCGGTAAGATCGATCGAGATTCAATTGTATTGAAATTACCGACCAATTATTCGCACACATAAAATTATATTACGGTATCCTCCATCGCTCAAACCATTTTTAAACATGTAAACCTATGGGGTAACCATGGAGACTGACCTATTTTTTTAATAACCATGGTTATTAAAAAAATAGGTCAGTAAATGTTTTAAGCATGGTTACCGGGAATTTTACAGGAACAGTTGAAGTTTATGAATGCAATTTCGACCAATCAGATGGCTGAATTACTTAAGTGAGGTATATAAATAATTATATTACTGGATTTGTAAAGATATATATATATTACGCTTTGTACTGATATGTGCGTTGGGTGTGTTTGAGTGCTGATAATATTATTATAGTTCACAATTTGGTATTTATTCAATTATTGTTTTTATATTTTCCTGTTTTACGTGATTAACTTAATCATAATTTGATCTTGAATCGATTGGGTGAGTGGTACATACGCGGTATTATTTTATTTTACTTTTAGGCTCTGTATAAGCTTGGCTTGTTAGAGCTCTTGTGAGTAGTGTGCCGCGGGGTTTCGTATCCTTAAACTGCTGGCGAACAGAGCAACAAGACCAAGCTCTGTAATTGTTAGGTTTCTCCAATGGTAGGTTTGTCCAATAATGCCGAGTTTGTGCCACGGAACCTAGTCGGACATTTCGATTATATTCTTTTTATGTCATACGTCTCTATCTTTTTAAAAAAAAATATTTTTCTATAGTTTAGTCTACCTTGCTGATACCTCCTCAAAATATATACGATAGACTATCATTAATTCTGCTGCATTACCATATAGCTTACTTAGAGGTTACTGCAGATCAATCACCTGTACTGTATCTAGACTATAGTTAAGTGTAGGAGAACAGTAAAAACAGTGGGGCCATTGAAGGAGCGTTCACGTCGCGGTCCGTCAGATGAAAATCTGCGAATCCTTCAACCACACTACTCAAGTTTCTTTTAGTAATTACCACTGGACGGGACTTGTGTAGTGACTCGATAAGAAGAAGAAGACCTAAAACATTGATCTTTGCTTTGACTGGATTCCCTCCCACTGTGGTATAATGGGAATTGTATTTTCCTGCGGTACAACGTATAGCAGGAAAATGTTGTATATGCGGATCCGTTTAATGATTACGTAATCGGAGTGGCGAGACGCCACGATCCCGCGAAGCGGGATGGTTTGAATAACTTAGGCAGGTGTCAGTTATTGTATTGAGAAGGAAAGGAATGTTCAGAAAGGCATAATAAGAGAGGGAAATGGGCGTGGTAGCCATTCTAGCTTTGTCAGACACTAGATACACGACACAAATTTCAAGTGGAAATTTTAATACAGAACAATAGTTTGGTGTTTGTTTTTGTAGGAGGTTTAGAGATTCAGATAGATTATTTTTATTGTGACGATTTGCCATTAGGTTTTTCCAGAGCATTTGCCTTATTTAGTTTATCTCTGTTTTTTTCAACCTAGCGAATCGGTCCGGGCGTGGGGCAAAAAGGCAAAGCCCCATGCAGGTTAGGGATCAAAATTAATATTTTGCAATGTTCTATACAATGTCAGTATATACTTAGGTGTGAACGTTGACGATTGAGATTGAAATTATGCAATGTTAACAATATTTGTGACCCGGCACCACAAAACCACCAAAAAGTTGCACAAAATTATTTTCCTGATTTCATCTGATTATAAAAGAAGAAGTTCTCCTCATTAAAATGGTATATTACTTGTCCAAATTGAAGCTTCCTAACCCTTTCAATTTAGTGAATGAAAAGAGCTGGTGAGGGAGGTTACTGGTATTAAATTGTGAGAAAGAGAGCTTTAAAGTTTGGGGCTATTCAAGCATGCGGAGCAAGCAAACCACAGGGAAATCAATAGAAGGGTGAATCAAAAGGCCATAGCAACCACTATGAAGAGATTTTCAGATTAGGCTGAAATTTGGCCTGATGGTCAAACATAGTCTGTTCATTATGTTTCTGAGGTTTCAATGTGTGGACTTAAGTCTTTCAAAAGTTATTATGTTGTAAATGTATAGAGTTGTAATTGGACAGATTAAGTGAACTGCAACATAGTGCCGAGACACCTGCACTACACAATGCCTATTCATGGTGGACCCGGAGTCTTTTTGTTCCCCCTTACATAACACTGCTTGTCACCTATCTTGTTTTGTATACATCTGGGCAATTATTTGTAACCACATTATGAACTTGCTTTATACTTAATTCCCATACTGCTTTCTTTCTCACAGGAGGTTCAAAGTATTTTTACTATGACTGCGTTGGTGCACCCCGGTACCATCCCACGGCTCTGCTCACGTACAAAACCTGGCATTGTAACGACGTTGTAGACTTTTTCGCAACTTGTCACTCTCAAATGTATAAAATATAATAATGTTCTTACTCTTGATCAACAAATTCTGGATATGTGATGTACAATCAAGCTACTCGAAGTCGTTAACGGAGAATATAAGACGAACGCAAATCTGGAACTCGGATGTGAAAGCGGATACAAACAAAATGGCGCGCCGCACTGATTGCTATAACGGACCAATCACAGCCCGCGTAGCACGACCCGTTAGCAACGACCTACCATTTCCGGACTACGATAATTTCGCTCGGGAAAAGTGATCAAATTTTGGAAGAGACCGAAGGCTGTGCGAAAACTGGTCTAGAAAAACCGTTTAAAACACATCTTCTACTATGTTTTAGACTTCCAAATTTTGATACTAGGTACAAAAAAGACCACTATTTCAGAAAATGCAAAAAAACAAAAATCTATTTTTTTCACCTAAATTGACATTTTAGCTGATTACGGAGAATCGCTGGTTGCGACTTTTTGTTGGTTTTGTGGTGCCGGGTCACATTTACACTTGATATTTTCAAAATCAAGAATGACCTTAAAAATTGAAATTATTTTGATGTTCAAAATGATATAATAACAAAGATTGTTCATGATTGTTCAAAAAGATACAATTCGAATAGAAGCTGGCTTGGTCGGTCTGGCAGGCTTTCCCTTAAAGATTGTTATTGATGTAATCTGTGAGTCATTAACTGAGTAATGAAGGATGAGAATATACGAGAATCAATGTGCGGATTATCATGCTAAGGCAGCCCTCAGTAAACACATTTAAATAACAAACTACCTAAATACCTCGGAAGTGAACGTCATTATAGAGAGGCGTTTTACCGAGCTGTTGCATTTAAGATGGCAAGATTCTCCCAATACACACTACAAAAAAAACCCAAAGATGGGTTTCACAAACCTTTAATTGCAAACTAGAGCGGGTATGAGAAAAGGTAGTACGTCGATTACGTCTAGGACACATCGGTCTTCATGCGGATCTAGGCCGAATGAAACTACACCCAGCGGGACACTGTAACTCGTGCCGAGAAGTAGAAACCCTTTATCGCAAAATGCCCGAAATATATGATTGAAAGATCCATGCTACTCGCTGAAACAAACTTTATAACTCCTGAAGAAATTGTAAGACTCTTAAATTCATTAAATGCTAACATTCAAAATGCTTTATACCGTTCCCTTCAAAGAACGAGACATTTCAACCCCAAATGAGCATATTTTTTCTTCTTATTTGCACTATCATTCACACAAACCCATATTTTGTTTGTTTGTTTAAATTATCCAATGCAATCTGTATTATAAATACCACTATATCACAAAATTGTTATAGTCAAGATTAAAGGTTTATAAAAGTTTGGGAGGTCTCTCGAAACCAATTTCCCTGAAGAAAAAAAAAACTCTTTGATTTTAAAATTATACACCCTCAGATACCCCCCTGCGTTCTTGTTCATGTTAGTTAAACTAAAGACTGTTTTCTTTTTAATTTCGCAAAAATTATGCACCAAATCGAGCCATTTATCCATCAATTTAAAAAAAAAATCTTCAACTTCTGAGGGGGCACATCCCCCTCAGACACCCCCTGCGTTCTTGTTCCTTGTTAGTTGAACTAGACTGTTTTCTTTTTAATTTGACAAAAATTATGCACCAAATCGAGCCATTTAAGCATCAATAGCAAAACATTCTTAAACTTCTGAGGGGGGCACATCCACCCTCAGACACCCCCTGCGTTCTTGTTCCTTGTTAGTTGAACTAGACTGTTTTCTTTTTAATTTGACAAAAATTATGCACCAAATCGAGCCATTTAAGCATCAATTTCAAAAAATTCTTTATCTTCAGACACCCCTCTGCGTGGCGCGCCCATTCGCCCCCCTAACAAAATAACCTGGCGCCGCCCCTGTTTACAGATATATTATTACCCCGGTCATTGGATTCAATACTTGCCAACACACATACTGTGTGCACAGTCTCCACTACCCTGGGAGCATTCCAGCCAGACGTTCCTAGACCCTCAAAAACTGTTTGACCAACAATGACGGGTACCCATAATAAAAAAAAATTAGTCTTCAGCGGGAAACTCACCTCGTCCTTGATCCCATATCTAACTTCTCGAAGTTTCTTTATCAGTGGATGTAACTTAAGTACATCACACGCGGCCTCCAGAGTTGTTCCTGTTGCTGCTGCTTTTACTACTGATTTTTTGTTAATATAGTATTTTTACGTCTAGTCTGGTTCGTAAGGTTATAGTCGAGTATTAGAGCTCCGAGCTCGGACATTGTGTGTCCTCGATCCTGTGCTTTGGCTGTCCTACTGATGAGGATCGTCCTTGTCCTTGTCAAACCGGTAATACACGTACACCTGGAGCCATGGCTGAGCGCAGGGGAAAATATTTAGCGTCGCGTTCCTCGCATGAGCGGACAGGGAGTGGGGGGGGGGGGGGGGTCTGAGGGGGTCGATATGTATCAAGTATCAAGTTTATTGTCTTCCAGAAAACACATGTGACAAAATATAATAGAGTATAATCATGACAGTACAATGTAGAATAGAGAAAGACGAGGAGACCTTGGTTGAAACACAGCTTGTTAAGTTAAGGCCCCCTCATTATGATGTCCCCTCCGAAGCTGAAGAAAAATCGAAGTTTCAAACTCAATTAGTGGATTTGGTGTATACTTTTTGCCAGGATATCATTTAAAAACTATGACTTTTTCAAACATAAATTTATGATAAGCCTTGGATTCTAAGATTTCAAATTTTTCTATGACTCTCGGGTATGATGATCTGTCTGGTTGCCATAAGGTTGGTGATGGACGTGATCGCTGGGTTATTATGATACAAACGAATCAAGAAATATTGGATTTCGTTAGGGAATATTATGATTTTCAACAAAATGAAGCAAATAGTAGGCTTCTAATAAGATGTATGTTTGATTATGATTAACATTTGAGTCATTTCAAGGAACAAAATAAGACCGTTGTCATGGAAGCGGGACGTTAAATGTTTTTTTACCACGCCCCCTCCAAAAATGAAAATAAATGAATACAAGGGAACATTATAATCTATATCAAAATAAAACAAAAATAGGAAAAAAGAGTCCACTGTTCGCAGGAATTGGCAGAGAGATAGAGATGAACATTCTCACCATTAAGGACGAAGCATTATTAGTAGTTATAGCAGTGAGTAGGCGGACGGCCATAGGATTTGTACACGAATATTTTCATACTTATACTATTTCTAATTGACTCGTGTACATTAACTTTGACAAAGTCTATTTTCGAGAAAAACTGATTTATAACACGCGTGTCTATGGGGTTTTGATGAGGTCTTGACTTTTTGAATTTAGATAGGGATTTTTCATTTTGGACTTGTACATTTTTTCGATAAAAACTTACTTTTAACACGTGTGTCTAAAGCATTTAGTTTTTATGAATTTTACTTAAATTTTTTTTTGGTTTTCATTTTGGGCTTGTATTTTTTTTCTCGATAAAAACAGACTTCCAACACAAGGTTCTATGTCAATTTTGACATTTTGAATTTTACTTAAAGTTAAGGATTTTTAGGAATTATTGACGTTTTCAATAGTGGATAGGTATTTTCTTTTTGGAACTGACTTTTAACATGCGTGTCTATGGAATTTTGACTCTTTGACTTTCTTTCTATACTTTGTGTTAGACTTTCTGAGAGAATGTTCACAACGCCGTTGTATCTAGGTTGGATCAATATCTATTGTTCGATCAACTAAATAAAGGAAAGTGTATTGACCCATATTGTGAACCTCGCATGGCACCGCGGGGCCGTTATTGTAGCCTATGTGTAAAGTGTATATGATTGATTTCGTATAGGTCTAGACAGGGGCGTCGCCAAAGGGGGGGGGGGTGTGGGGGTGCGACACCCCCCCCCCCCCACCTGTCAGGATATTGTCGGTAAACTTGCGCTGCCGTCGGGAAAAAGAGAAAAGGGGGGAGGGGAAAAAAAGAGAGGGAAAAAAAAGAGAGGGAAAAAAAGAGAGGGAAAAAAGAGAGGGAAAAAAGAGAGGGAAAGGGAAGAAAAGAAAAAGGAAAAGGAAAAGAAAAGAAAGAAAGGAAAGAAAGGAAAAAAAGGAAAAGAAAGGAAAGAAAAGAGAAGAAAGAAAGAGAAAAAGAAAAAGAGGGAGGAGAGGAAAGAAAGGAAAAGAAAGAAAAGAAAGAAAAGAAAAAAGAAGAAAAAAGAGTGAAAGGGAAACAAAAGAAACGGGGGGTGAAAGAGAGGAGAGAGAGGGGAGGTAAAAGTCTGAGAGAGGAGGTGAGTGGGAGTAAAAGAGAGAGAAGGGGGTTGCTGGGTGGAGTCGTCTCGTCGAGGGAGCAAGAAAGACACTGGTAAATATGTTGCTGTGTCGGGTCAGCTGTGTCGGTATTCTTGCTCGATCCTCGTGTACTATATCAAGGCAGAAGTTTGAAGTCGGTGAGATGTATAATTTATTGTCGGTCGGCCGACAAGTTTTTTTCCCTACGAACTGTGACTTCTATCCGCTGTGACGACTTCGAGAGTGGACTACAACTACAATACTTGTATTTTCTCGAAGTTTCACCTTCCTATAATATCAGCTAAAGAAATCAGAGGTTTAACATTTTCGGGGAAACTAAATTCAAACAAGGTTTAAGAGTCAACAACGGTACGACGAATCATCTTCCTTTCTTTATATTGTGATGAAACGCCAAAAATTCCGCGCTTCGCACGGAAGGGGAAACTTCATTAAGACGAGTCGAGAACGGTACAACGAATCGTCTTCCTTCTCTAATAATTAAAGGAAACGTCAAAGTTTCCGCGCTTCGCGCGAGAATGGGAAACTCAATTCAGACAAATATGGCTTATTAAAAGTCGAAAACGGTACAACGAATCGTGTTCTTTCTCCAATAATTTGAGGAAACGTCAAAGCTTTCGCGCGAGAGGGGGAAACTGAATTCAGATGAATAGGGCTTAATAAGATTCGAAAACAGTACGAGGAATCGTCTCCCTTTCTCTATATTGTGATGAAACGCCAAAAATTCCGCGCTTCGCGCGGAAGGGGAAAACTTCATTTAGACGAGTCGAGAACGGTACAACGAATCGTCTTCCTTCTCTTATAATTTAAAGAAACGTCAAAGCTTCCGCGCTTCGCGCGAGAATGGGAAACTGGATTCAGAAAAAATAAGGCTTATTAAAAGTCGAAAATGTACAACGAATCGTGATCTTCTTCCAATAATATGAGGAAACGTCAAAGCTTTCGCGCTTTGCGCGAGAGGGGGAAACTGAATTCAGATGAATAGGCTTATTAAGAGTCGAAAACAGTACGACGAATCGTCTTCTTTTCTTAATAATTTAATGAAACGCCAAAACTTCTGCGCTTCGCGCGGGGAGGGGGAAGCTTCATTCAGATAAGTATTAAGAGTCCGAGAACAGTACATCGTCTGTCTGCTTTTTTATAATAATTTAATGAAAGGTCAAAGCTTTCGCGCTTCGACGCGGGAGGAGGGGAACTTCATTCAGCCAAGGATTAACAGTCGAAAACGGTATAATTAATCGTCTTCTTTTCCTAATAATTTAAGGAAACGTCTAAGCTTCCGCGCTTCGCGCGGGAGGCCCATCACCCACACCCCCTAATGAGCGCGCTTTTAATTGATTCTTACGCTCACTACCGCCCCTCCCTAAAATAAGATCCTAGCTCCGCGCCTGCATTAAAATAGATAGCTATGATGCTGACTAAATTGAAGAAATAATTCGTATATTTATGTCGTCGAGGAAAATGACCCTTTTGCGCATAAATTATGCAAGTACTATAGATAGTCCATAGGAAAAACAATTTAGCCTTCGGCGCCAAGTTTATAGGGTTGAATTTGTAGATATTGCACATTTAATTTTGTCGGTAATTGGTGGTTAGTTTTGTCGGTAATCGTTGGCCTCTCTACGCCCCCCCCCACCCCCCCACCCCCCCGCTGAAAAAGGTCTAGCGACGCCCCTGGGTCTAGTGTCTTTTGTATTTGAATTACCTCTTTTTCAGCAATAGTACCGTTGTTTCTTAGGTGTCAACGGCAGTTTGCGAATATAACGATAGCGTGTTACGGTGTTAAATATTAGTTGCGTTACGGCGTTAAATTGCGGATTTACGGCGTATCAAAGTGTTCTGTGCAGGTCCAAAGAATTTGGCGGTAATGAACAGGTCGGAGTAAAAACAAGCTTCATTTGTCGATCGTCTGTTGAGAGGTTCATAAAGTCAATGCACGATCAATAAGAAACAACGTACTATTGCTGAAAAGAGGTAATTCAAATTAAAAAAAAAACACTATAGACCTATACAAAATCAATCATACCCTTTACACATAGGCTACAATACACTTCCCCGTGTTGTCATGTGAGGATCACAGTATGGGTCAATACACATTCTTTATTTTGTTGATCGAACAATAGATATTGATCCAACCTAGATCCAAACAAACAATCAAAAAAAATTCCATAGACACGCATGTTCAAAGTCAGTTCCAAAAAGAAAATACATATCCATTATTCAAAACGTCAATAATTCCTAAAAAATCTTTAGGTAAAATTCATAAAGTTTAAATGCCTTAGACACACGTGTTTTTTCTCGAAAATAGACTATGCCAAAGTTAATATACACGAGTCATTTAGAAATAGTATAAGTACGAAAATATTCGTGTACAAACCCTATGGCCATCCGCCTAATCACTGCTATAAACTACTACTATTATCATTATTTTTTTTCTTCACCGCCTTTACAATGCTTTTTGGAATGCTTTACCTGACAATATTAAACACTCTGCCACTCTTTATTCATTCAAAGCATCGATGAAAAAATATTTAATATCAACATATTCAAAAAACATTATAAGGGTCTCAGAGGTTTTGATTGTTTGTTTTATATAAATTAATTTTAGATGGCAAGTTCATTAACAATACGAGTCGAACACTTTACTTCACCTGCACACACCCACTTGCACACACTTGCAATTTTTTTTCTTTCTTTAAGTTCTTTCCACTTTTTATTCAGATACTTTCTGAACAAAATCTTTATACGTGACACTCTATTCCCCTACTCTCTTAAACAAAAAAGAGTGAATTTTCACTTTCTTGGGAGTGACGTCCGTGATCACTTGTTTAGGAGTGAAAATCGATTGATTTTAGAGTGCTCTCTAAGAAGAAAAGAGTGAATGTTTACTCTATTTTCACTACATTTTCACTCTCCAGAGGAG
>JAVYIG010004259.1:0-167807 GCA_035222895.1 Strongylocentrotus droebachiensis | reverse complement strand
TTTAATTTTATAATCAAAACTCCCTCTGGATTATCATGGAACCGCATCATCATTGGTGCATCGATGATATCTTACAATGATGAATATTTCCAAGTGTGACATGTGATTTTTTAAGATTAAATTATGGGTAAAAAATCAGATTATCGAAAGAAATTTCTGATAAGTGGTGAAATAAAAACTTTCTTGGGAATCGGAACATTTTATCGCTATTTCAATTCGGTTTCACTACTCAAAGGAAATCATTGCAGAAGAAATATCGATGAACTACAAGAAAATTTATCCGGAAGAACAGTTGATCGTGAAGGAGGATTCTATTGACATGTCTATTAGTTGCAACCCAGAGGAATTGCCAAGTACACCGACTAAGGTAACATATTATACAGATAAGGGAGTATTCTACACTAATCTATATTTCAAATTATTTTTAATTCATAACTTTTTAGTTTTTATATATTAACTGGATCTGCAAATAATCTCGATTAGTAAAAGATGGAAGAAAAGAGTTCGAAACAGTCGAATGAAACACATTCGGGATTTATCTTCATTAGATATTAATATCACGATAAAACCTATGCTTTTGAGTTCAATGGAAGTTAATGTGAGTCCATTAGCACTATACCCGTCCATAAATGTTCGGATATTAATAATGAATACATATTCTAGAAGAATGGGGGGCTTTCAGTAGGCAAAAATATTTCCACAACCGTACCAATTACTCTCTTTATAACAATGACTAAAGCGACAAAGACTCGAAACTATTGACATTCATGTCTGACTACATCAACTTCATTTAAAACACACGCCATCCTCATTTCATTTTTTACTTGGCCCCATTATATTGTATTGAACATTCCATGATTACATACAAATGAGGCATCATTTATAAAGGAAAAAGGCAGGCTGTGTAATGGTACTAACGTTAAGTATGGCTTGACAAAATAAAGATCAATGCTTAAACTTGAATTGCATACCTTCCTATGAGTACATATGTGTAGTTTGTACATTACATATATATAACTTTATATGTCGCATCCGGACACCCACCCCCTGGACATCCACCCCCGGATAACCACCCCCAGTCAACTACCCTCTAGGACAACTACCCCCTAGGATAACTACCCCCTAGGGCAACCACCCTCTAGGACGACTACCCCCAGGACAACTTGCCCCCGGACAACTGCCCCCCAGACATCTACCCCCGGACAACTACCCCCAGACAACTACCCCCGAGGAGAGTTGTCCGGGGGTTAGTTTTCCTAGATGGTGGTTGTCCTAGGGGGTAGATGTCCTATGGGTAGTTGTCCTAGGGGGTAGTTGTTTGGAGGTAGTGTTCCAGGGGGTAGTTGTCCTGGGGGCAGTCGTCCTAGAGGGTGGTTGCCCCAAGGGGTAGTTATCCTAGGGGGTAGTTGTCCTAGGGGGTAGGTGACTGGGGGTCGTTATCCCGGTGGTGGATGTCCAGGGGGTAGGTTTCCTAGAACCCTTATATATATATATATGAAGAGCTTAATTCTAAGAGGAGCTTAATCCACTTTTGATGAAAATTTAGTTATTGATATCAGAACATTGTTCACTTTAAGTATCCGTCTTTCAACAAAATTAATAACCTAAATTTTGGGAGCAATTATGGAAAAAATGCACCTTCAATTATCACTTTTCCATAGATGCCTGTACAAAACTTGGTAAACAATTTCGTTTTTCTCTGAATTTACAAAAAATGGATTCAGCTCCTTTTTGACTTATTAATGTGTTAGGATTTTGGTATAATCGACATTCCTGTGATTATAACGCATTCCACCTCTCTATATAATGACAGATAATCACTACCAAAGAGCTGATGCAGCATACCAAGCTTACAGTGGGCATGAGGATTTTCAAGCGGATTTCATTGGTTACTTTGATCATCAAACAGGAACGTACTCTAACAATGGAATTTTTGACAGATATCGAAGGTAACGTACTTGAACATTTACTTTAACATGGGTTTCAAGTCTAGAGATGGCGGTAATTAGGTTAAACGCAAATTTAAAATCACCTTTCTAAAGAGTATCCTGTCCTTTGCTTTTCCAATGGGCTTGTCCTTGGATGACAAAAACAATTTATGTGGATCTCTCGTAAATACAGACTAACAAATAGGATTGGAACTTGCACACACAAAAATACTTGGGTAATCTTACTCAAATAGGGAAATAAACCTTGACACTATAGTGACACACTTAACTGAATGCATTAACTCATTCAATTGAGATTGATAACGCACAGGAATGAGTTTGGCTAATTTGACATTATAGTGACATGGCACATGAGTATTTTAAATTAGTGAGTTATTTAACCAAATGTTGTGAGTACATCGCTCCATCTCAACTAGTTAGTAAAGCTTCAATTATGCAGTAGGTCAGGTTATTAGGCTCATCACATGTGATTATAAGGCAAATGAGTAATCTAAATTAGTGAGTTATTTAACCAAATGTTGTGAGTAAATAGGTGCACAGATATAGGGCTCCCAATTATATACTCACACAAAATGACACATCTGCACACACATGTACAGGATGTTCTATGCGAGCTGGGGATCTTAAGATGAGAGAAAGCCCCGTATAGCCTTGCTTATGGGCCTCGCGATTGCAGGACTTCGCCATGTACTCCATACACTTCGGTCGTGCACAAGAAGAGCTTAAAAATGTCAGCAGTAGATCTAGATTATATATCTAATCGGTAGCCTTAACTTGTTTTAGAAAAAGTCTGAATAAAATTCAAGGGATTCCCTTCAGTATCACGAACGCGTACAAATATTCATCAGCGAAATATTTACGCGCATGCAGAGAGTTGGATAGCTCCTAAGACGACTACAGCTTCGAAACGACTGAGGTTGTTGGATTTTTACTCATCCAACGAATAAAGAATCTAGGTCATAATTTATTAGGGAGCAAAAAGCCACTCTACACACTTGTGAATATTTTTACTCATTCGGTCACTTAAGTTGGAGGATTCTCATCCAATATTAACTTACATGTACTTAAATGAGTAAAAAGACTAATCGAGAAAATAATCGGGTCACCTACTCGTTTTAAATATCATGTGTATAACATTTCACGAAGAGAAAGGTGGTGTATTTACCAAATGTGTAAAATAATGCATTTATTAGATATTCTCTCGACTGAATAAATGAAATACGGTGTTTTACTCACCACAATTAGATCCGTTTTTGTGTGTGTGGAAGGTTTAAAGAGAAGATTTGAATGTGGTGATCGTGTCTTCCTACTTATACCGACTAGTAGCAACAAGCTAGTCATGAACTGGAGAGGTCCATACGGGATAGTGAAGAGGTTTATTTTAACTCTTATCCTGCCACAGGGCTAATCCCCACGGGCCAAGCCTCAAATCCCCCTGGCCAGATTGTTTTGGAGATAATCCTATTAACGCGATGGTTCTATGAATAGCGCGTGCAAAACACTAGGCACAGTCCAATGGGAATGAACAATAACTGCTATTACATATGCGTGCAGACATGCAAGAAGCAGAGGAGCAATATCTTGCTAACGTGTACATGGCACCTTAAAGTTGATGTTCATTGATTTTAAAAACTAACTTAATTTCATTATTGCAAAGTTGAAACTGTGATTCGACAAGGTTATCAAACTTCAATGCTTGGAAACATTCGAGGTGATTATTATTATAAATTATAAAACGCTTAAATACAGCCCCGGCATAGCACCTGAAGAGCTCTCCGAACGCTCCTGAGATGTGTGAGATCACTGTATGGACACGATTTGCACAAGCAGACGATGTCCCATGACATCACACACATTTTCAGTGCCTGTGTTTACATCTTCTCTTGAGTTCTTTCTCTTACTTCACTACCGTCAGGCTAAAATTATAATCTATTGCCTCACTCTAAACCCCGCACACGGTTTTATTTTGATGACAAATGCAGCGATACAAAAATAAAGGAATTTGTCGCTTGTAAACAAAATAAGACGGTATTGAATATTCAGCTGCACACAGCGCGGTATGTTCGGCGTTTCAAGAGGGAACAAATGCCGTCCTGATATCATTCCAGGGGGTTTTCAATTTGAAAGTCTGGTTTCTTTGATCGTTAATTAACACATATCCTGTGTATTTACAAGCAAACGATTTTAGTTATCGGAATCGGGTCATATCCCCCTTTGAATGGTTTGACATGCCATTACATTTATATACACTAAACTCATTATAATTTGAGAAATAATAGCTTTGCAATTATGTTCATTCTCTATGGGATGTCGTCTGCTTGGGCAGTGTTGGTCCATATAGTGACGTCATTAAAAACATCGTTATTTTTCCGGCGAATCTCTCGCATATCCCAGCTGCTACTGGAGGTGGTTGTATTTGTATTTTTATAAATCACCCGATATGTAGTTGACCTAAAACTTGTACGATGGCTATCTGTTAGCTTACCAGTTTCTAGTGATACATTAGTTGACATATTTGTGATTTTCTTTGAAGTTCACCTTTAACAATAGCGTGCTAGCAGCCTTATGGCAGGCTATGATTTAACAAAGCAAGTGTACGTACCACGCTAATCTTCTAAAGAGGTACGTCGAGAGAATAGACGAAGACGATATTCGAGGAGAGGTCTGAGCGGAAGTACAGGCTGTGCAATTCACATCGTTGATGAAGATGATCCGATCATTTCCCTACTCTGTACCTCAAGCTTTGCGAGTAAAAAAATGAGGAGGTGCAAGCAATGCTAAAGATTGGCGTTAAGAGACTTCGTAAAATTCATCATCGGTTTTGATAGTAAGCAAACAAAAAGAAGAAGAAGACGGACCTCAAGAATAAGTTCTGTTTCGATCACAGAAATATCAACGCTATCACCGTGATAATCAAAAAAATCCAAAAGACGGCGTTTGTGTCCCATGATGTCCAATATCAACCTTTTCCAAGCCCTGTTTACCCGTATGATGAGGAGCTTAGTACAGGGACTGTCTCACGTCATTCGTTGCAAATACCACATCCTGGTCTACAGTGTGGTGGTCTGTCAAAAGGTTTGCCTACATCTTACATGTGAGGAAGTTTACTTTGCAGACTGACCATTCCGCTTGCCTATTTGTCACATAAGAGATTGCAAAGTCTGCGAGTAATCTGTTTGGGCGCTGGCATTGCAGTAGTACGATTTCCATGTATATATGTCGGTAGTAAAGGAGATCTGATAATGTTAGAGCAGATTTTCTTTGCAGGCGTCCAGCAATGTATCTAGTTAAAGGTAATACAAAGTTTTGGGACATTTTGAAAACTGGGTGGATAGTGATTCTTTACAATTTTGATATATTTGGATGCCCCTGTGGATGTATTATAAGCACTAGAAAATGTGCCCCCCCTAAAACACTTCTGCTTTCGAGATTAATTGAATTAAAAAATGTACCGGTGCTCCCGGTAAATGTTGATGAATTTCAAACAGCGCCTACGGTCGTATAATGGTACCTGCTACCATGAAAATCTCAGAATATGTAGTTGTGGTATATAATTTCCGAACGGGAATAGCTAATCGGTCGATTTTAGTCAAGAAACATTGTTTTTATAGTTTAATTAATATCCTGACATTGAGAGGGAGCTATGCAACATAAAGAGTTTATTATTTACAATTTCATAACAGTAGACTCGATTTCAACCGCGACAACGATCACTGAATATTGTAAGATCGCATTTGCTACCAATATGTTTATTTGAACCAAATTCATGACTCCATACCAAAGCTCTGTATTACTTTTAAGAAAATTGTATGTACTGAATGGATTTGATCCTCATATCACGGTATCAAACTTCCCAACTGGTAATGGCATTTTTAGTGGGGGTAAATTTTGTCACAATTTAATTAAACAACGATCACAAGTCTAGCGCTATTACGTTGACCTCACTGGCATGATGGGTGTTTATTTTTCTGGACCCATATTCATAAACCTTACTACGCTAGTAGCCAAATAAAACCCTTATTTATCAACGATACAGTAGCCTACTAATTATTTGGAAACTAGCCATTTTGTGACATTATAGTGGAGTCAACGTTGGTGGAATAATTAAAAAGTAAATAGATCATTCTGAATGGCTAATTTACACAATTCTTTGTGCAGCACTCGAAGCCCTTTATGTCCTGTTGCCAACTACTATTAAGTTCACAACGAAATTAGTATTCACGAAAGTACCAAACTAAGGAGGATTTGAGTTGCTATGTAGAAAATTACATTTGATGCTCTTTGATATTAAAGGGACTTGGTAACATTATTCAGATAAGAGAAAATGGTGCTTAGGTAGTAACGTCAATGCTAAATGACAATTAAAGATAATCTGAAAGTTTGAGTGAAAACATACCATTATTCAAATGAAAACAATTGGGGGAAAAATGATTCCTTGTATGTAGTGGTGGTTATTTTACCTGACTGCTAAGAAAGTACAAATGCTTGTTAGTAAGCAACCAGAGGACAGACGGCTTTAGGACCTCTCCGAGAGACCTGGTAATGGAGATTAATGCCTAACCAAAGGCAGTGGCGGATCCAGGGGGGGGGGGGGGCCCGGGGGGCCCGGCCCCCCCCCCCCCCTTGAGAAAAAAAATCATGTAAAATCACGTGATTTTTACCTTTTTTTGGGGTCGAGCCCCCCCCCCCCCCTGGCGCTCAAGGGGGGGGGGGGGGGGGGTGCAAATGATTTTTTTTTTCGAGGACCAAAAAAAAAAAAATGTGTACATTACCCCCCCCCCCCCCCCCCCCCAACTGAGCGGTTTTTCGGCCGGCGCAGCTTTCAAATTTTCGGGAGCAAAAAAAAAAAATAGTGCTCACAACCCCCCCCCCCCCCCCCCCCCCCCCCCCCCACCACCACTGAGCGACTTTCGGCCGGCGCGATTTTCAAATTTTCAGGAGCAAAAAAAAAAAGTTGGGCCCCCTCCCCTAAGAAATCCTGAATCCGCGCCTGACCAAAGGGCACTAACGAATCGCCTTGGTTTCGAACCCGGGTCGCCGGATTACGAGACCACTGATTTACCAAGTGAGCTATCGCGCCTCCTCAACTACTAACTACAATGAAATCACATTTTAGGTGAATGTAAATCGTCACAAAACAATGAAATGGCTTTATATACCATTCAAGACATTGGACTGTTGTAAGCTTTTTTTAAAGCCTGTCTTATGTCTTATTTTCATGGAAAAACGGTTAGGAAAATACAAAAATGGTGGGGAGAATTTACTGTTATAAAGTGTTGCACAGTGACACCATCAAAGAAAACCATAAATGTATTTGTGGTTTGAGAATTTGTTCAGGACTTGATACATGTTACAGGGTTAGTACGGTAGAAGGAATATAATAAGTAACAATTCATACCAAAATTACGCAGTTTTTTCATCGACCTTCAACAATGCTACCAGGCCACTTTAAAAGCAAAATATAATAGAAAGGGAGTAATGTGGAAACAGCACAAATACAGGCTAATTATCTAATACTTTGATGCCTTCAACTTTAATACGTGTTAAGAGTTTGAAGGAAACAAAACATTTAGGAATTAAGCACAGTCTTTTTTTGTTCCTCATACTATTTTTGTATTCACATTTTTTCTCTCTTTTTTAATTCCCGATTCTCTTTTTTCCCTTTCCTTAGTCGATCCATTGAGTAACTGGCTTAGTAACTCCATGGTCGATCTCTCTCTCTCTCTCTCTTTCTTTCTTTTTCTTTCTCTTTTCATCGTTCTCAGTTTATCTTCTCATCCATTCATTATTTTTAATTCCTTCATTAGAAGAGCTCTAGTCAAGAAAAGTGTGATGCAAAAGCCGTTCAAGTAGAATTGTAGTTGAAATTCACTTCGTCATGTATATCATGTAGGTCTACTCAATTTGCGTAGCCTTGGTATAGAAATATCCGTGCTATCGTAACAAATAAATCAACGAAAAATGATGGATTTTACGACCCCTTCCTGTGTTGTTGTTTTGAGTTTGTTGTTATCTTTGCAAATGAGAAAAGTACTTTTGTTCACTCTTCTGTTCCAGAGGTATCTCCTTCGGTTGGAGAGGTTGAAGGGATGGTTACACCAGTGCATTCATTGCCACTTAGAGCGGCTCCTCCCAGATCTCCTGATACAGGATATACACGTGAAGTGTCACCTGGGGAATTGGTTCCATATGTCCCCACTCAGGAAGTAGAATCTACACAGCAAGGAGCTTTTCGGTATCAACGTAGACTAGAAGATCGCAGAAGTTTGTAAGCACTTTGATATAATGTTGTTGTCTTCCATGTGTAATATTAAAGAAAATACGGTGCTTTGATATATACATTTTCTGCTGATTATATAATCTTATATTAATTATATTAATCCGCTGCAATAATGTTGTTCTTTCCCACGAGGACAAATGAGGTACCCTTTACAAAATACAATCAACTGCAGTGCCCTATGTGTTTGTGTGTGTGCGTGTGTTTGGAGGTGTCGTGATATTGTAGTCCAATCACTGGACTGTCATATGAAGGGATGAAAGTTCAAATCTCAGTCCTGCACAAACGTCCTTTGGCGTAACATTCATCCACATTTGGCACTCTCCACCCAGATGTAATTTGTTACTTGGCGATGGATGGGATGATAATAATGCATGTCCCTCGAAAAGAGAAATATCTGGACTGACTTGAATTCACTGGGTATAAAATGAGAAACAATTATTAACTATCCTTAATCATTCTTCTTTATGTAGAGACCTTGATTGTCTGACAGACGACCAGCTTGTGGACATATCAAGTAAGCTTCCATTAGACAAGTTCAATCCTATAGCCATCAAATTAGGATCCACCATGACGGAAACAGAAAACATTCGATCGTCGAGCAACAAAGCAGAGGAAATGTACTTCACTGTGTTGACCCGATGGAAAGAGAGAACGAGGGCGCCAAAGCGACAACTCATAGATGTACTCAGGAGTGTAAAGCTTTTTGGAATAGTCCAGTCCATGGGTCTTGAGCAGGCGCGGATCCAGGGGGGGGGCCGAGCGTGCCTTGGCCCCCCCCCCCCCGCAAAAAAAAAAAAAAAAAAAAAAAAAGGAGAGAGAGAGAGAAGGAAAAGAAGGGAAAGAGAAGAGAAAGGGAAAAAAAGAAGAGGAAGAAGAAAAGAAAAGAGGGAAGAAGGAGATCGGGGGGAAGACTTGCCTCCCCCCCCCCCCCAATAAAAAAATAAAAGAGAAGGAAGGAAAGGGAAAGAAAAAAATAAAGAGGAGATAAAGGGAAGGACAAAATAGGAAGAAGAAAAGAAAAGAAGGGGGATATCAGTTGCAATTTTCCCGCCAACAAGTTGTGGATCGAGGGGGGGAAGACCCTAGCCCCCCCCCCCCCCCCCCGTCCCCGCTAAAAAAAGAGAGAAGGAAGGAAAAGGAAAAGAGGAGAGCTAAAAGGGAAGAAAAAGAGGAAGAAAAAAAGAAAAGGGAGAAAAGAAGCGGAGATCAGTTGCGGTTAATCCCGCCAACAATGTGTGGAGCGGGTTGGGGACCAAAATGACCGTGCCCCTCCCCCCCCCCCCCCCCCCAGCAAACCTAAAAGAGAGATAAGTAAGGGAAGGGAAAGTGAAAGAGGAGAGAAAGGGAAAGGAAAAAAAAGAGAATGAAGAAAGGTAGGGGATATCAGTTGCAATTTTCCCGCCAACAAAGTGTAGATCGGAGGGGGAGGGGGGGCACTGGCATACTGATAGAGGAGGGGGGGTTGGAGAAATAGAATTCAAACGTGGTTTATTTATAATTCCATAACGGTGGTTAACAAATAATGCTGAAATTAGATAATTTTCCTCACTTCATGCGTTTGTTGGAAAATGACAAATTCCTAAATTTACAGCCAGGCAAGAAAATGCTTCTTGAGATGCCTACATATCAGGGCCCGCGGAACGGCGGGGATCGGGATCCTCGAGTCCCTCCCCCACACTTTCTTTGAAAAAGTATATTAAAGAGAAATAGAAAGAAAGAGAGCGAGAAAGAAAAAATAGTTAACTGCCAGTGTCACATTATAATGGGGTATCAAAATATGCTCATCTGACCATGATTAAAATTAACGCCTAAAATCCTAAGGGCTATGCCCCCTGGATTTCACCTAGTGCCCTAAGGCGGGCCCTTAGATGCTCATATGACGGTCATTTAATGCCTAAAACCCCTGATTTCTGGGGGCTCTGCCCCCTGGACCCCATGCCAAATAGTGTCCTGCTAGTGTCACAAATAATAAGGTATCAAAAATGCTCATCTGACCGTAATTAAACGCCTAAAACCCCTGAGCTTCTGGAGGCTCTGCCCCCTGGACCCAACCAAGAGCCCTTAGGCGGTCCCCTCGATACTCATCTGACCGTAATTGAGTGCCTAAAACCCTTGAGATTTCGGGGCTCCGCCCCCTGAACTCCAAGCCAATTAGTGACCTGCCATTGTAACAATTAGGTATCAAAATAATGCTCATCTGACCGTAATTAAATGCCTAAACTCCTGAACTTCCGGGGCTCTGCCCCCTGGACACCGTCTAGGGCGCTAAGGCGGACCCCTGAATGCTAATCTGACCGTAAATTAAAACCTTAAACCCCTGAGCTTCCGGGGCGGACAAGGTATCAACATATGTTCATCTGACAGCAGGTGCGTAGCCAGGGGGGCGGTGGTGTGGTCCCCCAATAAACGCCGGCCAAAAAAGAGAGGAGTGTAAAGGAAGAGGACGTAGGAAGAAAAGGGAATAGACAAAGAACATATTTGAAATTCAGACAAGGATTAAGAGTCGAGAACGGTACAACGAATCGTCTTCTTCCTCTAATGAATTAATGAAACGTCAAAGCTTCCGCGCTACGCGCGGGGGAGGGCAGGGGGGAACTTAATTCAGACGAGAATAATTTTCGGGAACGGTACAACGAATCGTCTTCTTTCTATAATAATTTAATGAAACGTCGAAGCTTCCGCGCTTCGCGTGGGAGGGAGGAAACTGAATTTAGATAAGGATTAAAAGTCATAACGGTACGACGAATCTTCCTCTTTCTCTAATGATTTAATGAAAAGTAAAAGCTTCCGCGCTTCGCGCGGGTGGGGAAAAATAAATTATTTTCGAGAGCGGAACAACGAATCGTCTTCATTCTCTAAAAATTTAATGAAACGTCGAAGCGGGGGGAAAACTGAATTTAGACGAGGATTAAGAGTCGAGAACGGTACAACGAATCGTCTTCTTTCTTTAATGATTTAATGAAACGTAAAAGCTTCCGCGCTTCGCGTGGGAGGGGGGAAACTGAATTTAGACAAGGATTAAAAGTCATAACGGTACAACGAATCGTCTTTTTTCGCTAATGATTTAATGAAACGTAAAAGCTTTATTCAGACGAGGATTATTTTCGAGAACGGTACAACGAATCGTCTTCTTTCTCTAATGATTTAATGAAACGTACAAGCTTCCGGGAGGAGGGGAAAACTGAATTCAGATGAGATTAAGAGTCGAGAACGGTACAAACGAATCGTCTTCTTTCTCTAATGATTTAATGAAACGTAAAAGCTTCCGAGCTTTGCGCGGAGATGGGGATGAATTAAGACGAGGATTAAGAGTAAAAAACTGTACAACGAATCGTCTTCTTTTTCTAATGATTTAATGAAACGTAAAAACTTCCGCGCTTCGCGCGGGAGGGGAAAAACTTTTTTCAGACGAGTAGGCACGTACGGAAGGGGGGGGGGTTAGGGGTTGACCCTCCCCCCTTCGTTTTTTTTTATGTGTGTATTTTGGAGCAACCCTCCCCCCTTTTCTGTGATTTTTTTTTTTTTTTTTTTTTTAAATATGCAATGGCTGACCTAAAGGTGACCCCACCCCCCCCCCTCAACGGAACAAAATGTCAAATTTCCAAATTTCGAGACCAAAAAAAAAAGTGTCCTTTCCCCCCCCCCCCCCCCCCCGCTTATTAGCGGCTGGCTGAGTCGTTACGATTTTTTTTCGGACAAAAAAAAAAAGTGGGCCCCCCCCCCTAAGAAATCCTGGATCCGCGCCTGGTCTTGAGTATGACTCTTCCCAAGAAGATGTTGAATCAATCTGCTAATATAGTTCGAAGATGGCACTTGTACAAATGATGCCACCATACCTACAAATATAGTAATACATGGAGAATTCCACTTTTACATTTACAATAATCACTACCCAAGTGATATCGGTGCTTCTGCACTACCTTTTGTTTGCCCTCTTGACAAAAAATACTTTCACCTGAGTGTCTATCATGCATTGAACCTTCTGTACATAAATTAATCATGATTAAGAAACTTTCATGAACACGTTTCCAGCATTATTTTGTCTCGATGGATTTTTCATGATTTGTACAAATGACCTTTATCAGCCCATGTGCAGAAATTATTCCGAAGTGGCTTATTATGCATGTAATGTTACAGTAAAGCTAGTTGCAAAAGATACTGAGAGAAAAAGATCGTTTAACCCCCCCCCCCCCCCCCCCAAAAAAAAAAAAAAAAAAAAAAAACATGTTTAACGTCCTGCCTTTTTGAAATATAGGAAGAAGGAGGCCCTTTTTTTTCAAAATGTCCGCTCGGTACATTTTCCCTGACAGCTGGGCTATTTTTTAAGATGGCCCCTGGATTTTTTTTAAAATCAGAAATAGATCCATTTTAGCAGTGTTTTTTTTTTTAATCAAACAAAAAGGAGGCGGCCCCAAAAAAGGAAGCGGGCGGGGACGCTAAACATGTATATTTCTTTACATGGCCAGAAACTGTAAATGGTAACGTCATCACGTCTATCGAAACATTGTAATAAATGGAGAATTCCCACTTTTGCGTTTACAATAATCACTACCCAAGTGATATAGGTGCCCTCTTGAAAAAAATACTTTCACCTGAGTGTGTATCATGCATTGAACTTTCTGTAGATAAATTAATCATGATTAAGAAATTTTCTGTACATACATTAATCATGATTACGAAACTTCATGAACACGTTTCCAGCATTCGTCTCGATGAAATTTCCCTGATTTGTACAAATGACCTTTATTTTCCCATGTGCAGAAATGATTCCGAAGTGGCTTATTATGCATGTAATGTTACAGTTTAGCTAGTGGCAAAAGATAGAGAAAAAAGATCGTTAGTGAAACTGTAAATGGTAACGTCAACATGTCCATCGAAATATGGCAGCCTTAAACTGAAAGCTATTTGCCACTACCCAGGTCTTCCATTATTTTGTGCTTTCTATATGAATGTGTATGATGAGATGATGTTTAATCATAGCAGTAATTTAAATGATGTGTATGAGAAGTTAGTATTAGTTATCATAATAACAGTGACAATAAATATCCTGTTCTAAATGCAAAGTGTGAAATTCAATTATAACTATATTTCAGGCAGTACTATTAATTAAAACGTTCATTTAGAATAGAGAGGAATTATAATTTATATATACAAAGATAAAGCATGTGTCTATATCTCAGTTTATTAAGCTGTTAACTACTCGAATCAGGTGGCTCCTGGACATGGCATTGAGAGAATTCAGTAGTCAATTGATAGATTTCGGTTTAAATCCCTTATAATTGTTTGAACTTTGTACAACAACCATAATTCAATTATTAAACTGTTTGTCTACAAGGTAGAGCGCTATATATCATTTAATTTATTGATTGTTAGTATAATTATTGTTATGATTGGTACTTGTAGTAGTAGTAGTAGTAGTATTAGAAGTAGAAGTAATAGTAGTAGTAGTAATGGCAGCAGCAAAAGTAGTAGGAGTAGTCGTAAAAATCAAATGACATGCTTTGTCCGGCCAATTGTATCAAGTTGACATTTAAATGTCATCCTTCGAACTAATTCTGGAATTCAAGTTTTGTTAAATCCGAGTATTTAAATATATAAGCCTAGGGTCACACTCGGCTTACGACGTATGACAAACAAAAGCTGCGACCATCGACAATTAATTTGCAAGAATTAATAGTGGGCGATCCGTTGCCGATCAGATGTAATGCAGGCGTCATGGCTGTGCACAAAATTGTCCACGTCCATACCTACTTCCATACACCAGACTGAATATCTGAATATATATACGTACATATTAAATGTATAAAAACATATAAAAGAATATAAACGAATATACTTGTACGGATGATCATGTTGTTCTGTGATATTGTAATTACTGCACTGTTAGAAAAAAATTAAACAAGTTGTTTAAAATTTTAAACAACCACAAGTTAACCGGTGAATCGCTCAACTGTTGTTTACAAATTAAACAACTTAAGGTTGTTTACGTCTTGAACACTTAGTTGTTTAAAAATTAGAAAAACTTTTAAACAACAGTTGTTTAGCAATGAAATTGCACAACTCGGTTGTTTAAAGCAAGTTGTGTAAATGTTAAACAATAATGTTAAAATTACTAAGCAACTGTTGTTTATTCAATATTACTGCACAACTGGATTGTTTAAAAGGAGTTGCTTAAATTTTAAACAGAACTGTTTAATGGTTATTATATTACCTGGTTGTTTAAATTTGTGAAATGACCTACTGGAACCACTTTTGCAATAATCACAAAGATTACACTGTAACATGTAGAGCTTGTTGCCAATTTACTTCAACATTTGTTCATATTCATTTAACAGTGACAGAGAACATTATTATTTGTCTCTATAACTTCACCTAAACCCCATCGGCGAAGCCGAGAAGAACCGAGTTGCCTTGCCCTTGTTCCGCCATTTTCGTCTGTACTGCACTGCACTAGCACTTGCACTGCATACTAGCACTGCATGCTTGCATGCATGTACTATGTACGTACTTTGTGCATATCGCATGATCGCGTATCGAGAAAATGTCAATGACGCGAAATCATGATTGGTTAAATTTATCACGTGATTTTTCCCCCGGGACTTTTTAAACAACTATGTTTAATTAAATCTTTTTGTTTTTTAATAAATAGTTGTTTAAGCCAATCGAGCACTGATTTTTCGATTTTGAACAACGTTGTTTACGTTTTTAAACAACAATCTTTTAAACAGTGATATTTTAAACACCGTTCTAACTGTGTGAGACAATATTTAACAAGTTTTTCCTGCTGCAGCCTGATATGAACGCCAAATGTCAGTTCAAAAGATCTTATCCATTCATTGATACAAGTTACGTATGCTCCTGTTTCTAATTTGGAACTGGAAGAAGCCCCTCCGCCCCTTTGGATGACCTTGTATAAATCATCCCCAAATATCAACACATCTTTTACACATGGGGATGTCCCACTTTGTGCATTTTAAAATAACTACTACCAAAGTGAAAGAGTTGCCTCACGAACCTTTTGTTAGCCCTTTTGAAAGGAATACTTTAACCTAAATATTGTAGAATGTCCCGCCGGTGCATGAATGCATAATGATTACGTCAGCCATTGATGTCCGACCAGTCGTTTATTATTGCCGTTCAAACGCCGAACGACTGCTAACAATTTAACAATATTCCCACGATCGGTTGCCATTTTACGAAACATTTTAAGTGCTCGGACATTTTCAGTAAAATATTCTGCAAACGATCGACAACTGCCCCGCAATCTATCTGCAATTGATCGTTCACTAGAAAGTTTTGCAAATTAGTTGTCGATTGCCGCAGATTTTTTCGGTTGTCAGAAGTCGGCAAACGGTCTTTCGCCTAGTGTGACTCTAATTTTTGGATCACTTTTTTAATTATTTTTAATTGTGATTTAAGTATTTGTCATCTGACAAAGCGTATGTCGATTCCTTTATGATTTTGATGACGTTGGGGTTATTCGGATGATTGGTATGAATAAATGATAGTGCTTCAATATTATCATTTGGTTTACATATTCTAATTTTTGAAGAGAGAGTTTTTAGTTTTTTATACCGTTCTGTCTAAAGATTCCTGGGTATTTTGTGGCCTTTAATATAATGCAATAAATAACAATAATAATAATATTAATAATAATAATAATAATGATAACGATAATAATAACAATTAACGTCTTTTGCGGGCTCCAAAAACATATATAATCGTGCAAAATCCGTATTGCTAAATTTAAAGTAACAGTAGTTTTGCTTTGTCTAAAATCGAAAGATTCGAAATGTAGATATTGATGTGAATCTGTTACGTTATAAAAATAAATACATATATTTACAATAAAGTTTGACTGGAGTTTTAGTTTTCCTTTGTTACGTGATATTCAGGTTTGGCTTTCGTGATTAAGTAGAATACAACGACCTTTAAAGAGAGGAGAAAAGACAAGAAGCACAAAGATAATCACCATGAATAACAAACCACTGTCAAAGAAGATAAAGAACAGAAATTAGCACAAAAATAGCACACTTTAGTCAACAGTATATTCTCAACACCTCACAGGCGTTACCAGTTCTAGGCAAGGAGCAAATAATGAAGGTGGCTGCTTTAGACTGGAGGCCTGGTGAGAAAGATGGTCAACAAGACTACACTGTCTGATCCTAGGTCTGATGAAGTGGTGGTGTTTCCGTTTACATAGATCTACCTTGACGCAATATCGTTCACATTTGGGTTTACAAAAGTACACTGCTTACTACTAGTAGGGTGATCACACTGCCTGTGCAAACAGTCTGTCTCGCGAACACACACACACACAACAGCAGTCAGTTGGTAGAAATAGCATTTTTTGTAAATGTATTTAAAAAAAACTAAACAATATTTTTAAATGTTTATTTCACATATATTTCAAGCATACCTTTAAATACAATTCTGTGTAGTTTCATTGTTATAGGCATGTGTTAAATACGTTAATTATTTAATTAGAATATTGTCTTTTCAGCCATGTGTGACATGGCCCGCCGATCGCCCATTGACTCGCGCTACTATTCTGCGTGGTGAAATTACACCTCAATGTATAAAACTCCCCTACCAAAATGCAATATCCTCATGTGTTTCACTCATTGAATCAATTTGTTATTTACACACAAGGTAGCCACAACTAAACTGGGGTCACCAAAGTTTTTGCCACTCTAAAATTCAGTCCTTGTGAAATGTTATGGCCTGTTGAATGGTTTCTCGGAAAATCGTCATGAATCCTTAAATCTGACATCTTTTTAATAGGCAAATATACTGTGATGTAGCTGAAAGTCTACAAATTCTTATCATATGATTGGTTTTTCTGAATAATTTGTGAAGCACATGAGGAATTAGCTGTGACGGTGATCCAAGTAATTTCCATCGCCATATTTTATTGGCAGTGCAAAAATATTTGGAATTTAAGGTTAATATTTGGTGTAAATATGATCTATGAATATATGATTTTAAAAAATGCCCCCAAAATGAACAGTTTGACTTTCCTAATCTGCATAATGAGTGCGCGAATATATAATTAGCTGAAATGACCTAATTTGCATATTTGATGAATATTCATGATTTTTTTTTTTTTTCAAATGAAATATATTTCCATACCTGTCTGATATACATAGGTTTCACTGATGTATCATGTTCGGTTTTGATTTGATTACATATGCGCATATTAGTTAGGCGGACTTAGTTATTTTCACAACTTTTTTATATCTGCAGATTCGCAAAAATGACTTATTTTTTGGCTTCTGTTTTCAAAACGGTAATAGATATATGAATTTTCTTTTTTGTATTTTTTACCACAAAGATGATATTTTAGTGTCTTATAATTTAATTTATTATTTGTGTCCGAGAAAGTGATGAATTAAGTTGTCAACTTTGTCGAATTATGCCATTTTTGCCAATTTGACCATTTCTGGCAGGTTTTTCGGTAATTTTGCGATATCAACAAAATGGTATAAAATCACAACGCATTGACCGATTTCATTTATGTTTTTTGTTTTTTGAAGCTTTCATAAAGCTGGATCATTTGTAACCATCAAATAACATGTGTTTGTTGTAATTATTTTTGGTGTGCTATACCTATTACTACCGTCGGGTATTCATAAGCTGCCTTAGGGATTATAATCTAGGTACATATCAACTATTAAGTACAGAATACTTTCGTGTGAAATTGATGAATCGGGTGCTTTCAATGTCACTACCTATTTATTTATAGCGAACATGTTGCTTGCCTTCTTCGCGTCTCTGCACCGTCGCTCGTTCACCACAAAATACCTACTTCCGGTCTTGATTAGCTATATGACTACCCGGTGTAGATTACACACGCACCGGAAACAGTTCATTAACCTCTTTAAACATAATCGTAATTTGACACAATAATCATATCTGATTTATACACGTTTGTAAAAACCCAATACACACACACGCACACACAGGGAAATTATATATGTGATGCATAAATAGTTTAAAGGTATTTTTGGGGCTGTTCATTTGCATTCACTGTTTGTAAATTATCAATCTAGCACGTCGCATCTATAATCACTCGCAGTCATTGTTTTAGTTCTGTTTAAAACTGTTTTAGGACAATCGCCTTTGGCAATCTTGGGGTTAAATTTTCCTATGGGGTAATTGTCAACGAGGGGGAGGGGGGGGGGGGGGGGGAGGGTCGGGGGTAAATATTCGTGTTTTTGTTTGTTGTCCTTGGGGTATAAGTATTCAAAGGTTGGTTTAGGGATAACCTTCGCTTCTTTCACCTGAGCGCTGTATTTATTGTACAGAAAGATTTGCGCTTTCCCCTCTCCCATTGATGTCGAAGATTTCTACTTCCATATGGACCTTGATGCCAAACATAACTCCGTCACTGATCGCACAATACATGCCAGAGATAAATTGGCCTGTTCTTCACCGTCATTCTGACGCCCAATGACTTACTGATACCACTGGGCCAACGATTCCCAATCTGAGTCCTTAATCAAACGTGTTACTGCTGCAATATTTTGTCACATCAGAGACAGCAGAACTTTCATTAAAAATCATGATATAATGAGTACAGGTAAGATATGGCAGGACACTGTATCAAAACTACAGAATCATTATCATGATATAATGAGTACAGGTAAGATATGGCAGGACACTGTATCAAAACTACAGAATCATTCTTGATAGCACATTAATGGTCCACCGACACAGACGACTGGCAAGGGTAATCATCCTTCACTATATTTAACAGAAGGTTGCAGCATAAAGTGGTGGTGCAAAGCACGTACAAATCTATCATAAATATGAAGGGAAGATGATCCATGGATGTTCACATAACGAAAGTTTCTCAGAAAATCAAACATTTTGTTAGACAACGGAATGGTGTTGTTCGATCCAAAGTAAAAGAGGAGCAACAAAATGTTTTTGTTTTATGGCTTATTTCGGGGACTTGCATCATGGAATCGTAGCTTGCTGCATACTTTATTAAGGATTGTCTCCATTTATAATCAGATCTGCATTAACCTCCTCTGTTTCTCTATCCAGTAGTTAGCTATGCATAGAAAGCTGGCTTTTTTCATTTAAATCTTTAAAATTGAAATCCAACATTAATAGCAAACAACTTTAACAGACGGAGAAATTTCTGTTTGACGGAGGCAGTTTGAACGAGATCAGACAGAAAGCTTTGATGTGATATGATATAGTATTGGATATAGGTACGTATGGAAACCTTTCTTATATCGGTAATGTCACAGTGATGTAGACACGGAAAACTATTACCACACTTTTTTCTTCTCAAAATGTTTGATTCAGGATGCTCTTTTCTATAACAATATACTATTTAGATTACATGTTGACGTTTTGAATAGTATCCCAAGGTAGTAGGCACGTAATAATAATATTTATAAAAAAACAGAAGTTAATAATTTGTTGACACGACAAACGGGAGGGTTGTCCGTGGCTAAGTCACAATCCACTGACAAAATTTTCAACGTGAGATTCGCATAGCAGTGCAGTGATCTCAATATTTCGAACATTCATAACTCTCTTTACATTATCCAATTTATTTCAAGCTTTCGCTCTCAATTTCTCATGTATTTTCGCTTTCTTACAAAATAATAAAGTTATTAAAAGTTCTGGATTGCCCAATAAGCTACGTTCTGCATTGAAACTAATTATATACTAAGTGCTAACATTCCTCTGCCTCCTGCGATTCAGCATCAAAATGTGGCCTTTGCGGAAAATAATGAATTATAAGGACCAAAAAAAGTACAACTGAATATAATTTCCCACTTCTAAACCTATCAAGACTGCAGCTACGCCCGTAGATGGCGCTATGTCACTCAGACTGAACCGATTGATTAACGTTGCTAAACAGAGAAGCTGTGGACCGATTCGGTTTCAATGGTTTCTTGGAACACTGTAGCATTTTGTCCACCATAGCTGGGGGCTATTCAAGAGCGTAACAAGAGATGATACAATGCCTTATGTAATCAGACAGGTGCTAGGCCGTCCCTGAACTAAAGCATCGAAAAGTGTATTTTACCTATTTCTCAGCATTCTAGATGCCCCCTACCCACCAGTAATAACGGCTGACACTTTCATGTTCAACTCTCTGAATTGGTCTACAGTAAATACAGTTAACAACTAAATTATTCATACCCTGACCAATTGTTGTTATTTTGTTTGTCCCGATTTATGTTTCTTGAGAATGTAACATATTAAAGCCTACGTCTAAGAGTATTCATCCTCTTGTTCTTGAGTTACTAAAACCATGGACCTTCTTAGTACGAACATAAGAAAAGAAATGCCAGAGGCTAAAAGTGTCAGGGTGTTTTTTTCTTCTCCTCCTTTCTACTAAAGAGTACAGAATTCCGTTCTCTAGTTGGAAGTTCTAGCTGGAATGGTTCTTATATAGTAAGGTTTTATACGTATCAATTTATTTGGCAGCGTAGTAGTTGGCAACTCAACATAAAATAATGCAAGTGCTGAACAACGTATTATGTAAATTGATCATTCAGACTATTGCACTTAATTTTCATTTATTCTCCTCCCCCCCTCCCCACGTCTATTTCACCGGAAGGCACACAATAGTTAGTTCCCAAATAATTGTGTAAGTTGGTTACTCCAGAGTTAGAAACCCGAGGTTGTATTGGTCTACTAGGGCCTAGTTGGCAACTAGCTTTTGGGGGTTCTATGAACATATGCCCAGGTCATTTAATGTACATCTACAGTCGTTCATTTTTGTTTTACTTCACTTTATTTCATGTTCCACAAACTATGACAACATTTTATGGTAAAAGGTCATTTTCGTATGCAGCCACTTCTTAATGGAATAACTTGCCGGAATACCTATGAAATATAGAAACATACGAGAAGTAATTTACTTCTCTTTTAAAAAGAAGTATTTTGAAAAAAGTAGCAGTTTTTAAATCTCTCAAAATTATGAACCAAGTGCACCATTATCATTACTTTTGTATTATTTGCTGTAAAGCGCAAAGAGATATGCAGTTATGTATTATGCGCTATATTTATGAGCAAATTCTGGATCAAATGAAACAGTACTATAATAATTTTATTAAGCTACCTGTTTACATAACTAACCTATAACCTAACCACCATCTCTCTCTCTCTCTCTCTCTCTCTCTATATATATATATATAAGTACCCTAATAACCGTACATTAACTACTTGATTAAATGTCTCCAATTGCTATTTGTCATGATATGATAATGACTACTGCTAATAAATCACTCTGTTTATAAATATTTCCTTACAATGATAATATTTCACGGTTTCGTTTCGCTGACTCTCACATGTAGGCCAGCACAATGAGAGACAACGAAGAAATATGTTTTATGGGGGGAAAAATTGTTGTACTTTGTTCCCATGGCCTTCGGTGGAATTCTGTTTTTTTTTTGTCATGGTTGTGTGACTAGCACTCCTGACTAGAAAAAAGGGTTATGTTTAGGCCTTCCCTTCTATTCCAGTGTATTGTCTGTTTTCGAGTAGACATTGCATCGGCATGTAAACAGCACAACGGATACAGTACACGTACATTGATAGTACGATCTTCCTTACACGTGAGTTCAATTATGAAGGCCTTCTTTGAATCTACAGAGTCGTTATAATCTCGGACGACATTTCTGTAAACGTGAGTATCTTTTACATTGGATTCATAAAAACCCTCAAATGAATTGCCTCTAAACCCTTAATGGAGATTTGGACGTGCATTTTGTAGATTTTATTTTTGTTTACTTCGCGTTATGGAGGTGTGGCAGTTAAAAGTATTTTGTCCCATTTGCATTCCAAACAAATGAAAATATTACATTCCAAAGTCATTTAAAAGATAATACTAATTTGGAACTTCCCTAAAAAAAGGGGGCTTTAAAATGTAATTTAAGTGGAAAAATAACGGCTATTAGTTGTCGAATCGGCTTAAGAACTATATAGCCAGTAAGTAATAGTCTGATTTCAGATCATTGTACCGAATGGTCGTACGTTTTAATCATATTACTATTGGCCACTACAAGAAGTGGGTTATTGATGTAGTCAAATGCTCATGTACCCTTTACAGCTCATTTTATGTATGTTACTACCAGGGGCGTAAATCCGTAACGAGGAGTAGGGGGGGGGGGGGATGATCGGCGATAGCCATCACATACTAGCACGAGCACACCCACACTAACTTACGCAAGCGCGCGCGATCGCGCACGCACGCACAAACACACAACACACACACACGCGCACACGCACGCACACACACACACACACACACCACCACAACAAACACATGTACATACATTTATACATGCATACATGCATGCACGCACATGCCAAATTTTACAACCATAAAGTAAAAGAATTGGACATATTTCGAAATACTGACAGCTGCAAACTGTAGTGTTTTATTATAATGAAGTCCGAAATAAGACGACACACTTTCAAGTAGTAACATAAAGATTGAGTATTTCGTCATGAAGATGCAAACTCTTTATTTTGAGTCCCATCACTTAGAAAATGATGTATAATGGTCAGGGGCGTCGCTAGACCTTTTTTAGTGGGGGGGGGGGATGTAGAGGCCAACGATTACCGACAAAACTAGCCCCAATTACCGACAAAATTAAATGTCCCAATATTTACAAATTTAACCCTAAATACCCGGGGCCGAAGGCTAAATTGTTTTTCCTACGGACTATCTATAGTACTTGCGTATGCTCAAATAGTCATTTTCATCGACGACATAAATATATGAATTATTTCGTACTTAGTCAGTATCATAGCTATATATTTTAATGCAGGCGCGGAGCTAGGATCTCATTTTAGGGAGGGGCGGTATAGTGAGCAGGCGAATCACTCAAAGAGCGCGCGAAGCGCGCTCATTAGGGGGTGTGGGTGATAGGCCTACCGTGCGAAGCGCTGAAGCTTAGACGTTTCCTTAAATTATTAGGAAAAGAAGACGATTTATTGTACCGTTCTCGACTGTTAACCCTTGTCTGAATGAATCCCCCCCCCCTCCCGCGCGAAGCGCGAAAGCTTTGGCGTTTCATTAAATTATTATAAAAAGAAGACGATTTGCTGTACTGTTCTCGACTGTTAATCCTTGTCTACTACTACAGATGGTTTTTGGAGTCTCCTGTGTGTAATTTGATGGCTAAGAAGCCCAATTTTTGGACTGGAAGATATGTCCGCTGGTTAGGCCAGCAAAGCTTTGGGTTTGTGCTGCTGTTGTGCTTTTGGTCTTTCTTTCTGCTCGTTTGACATCTCGGGCTTACATCATCTTGGATTCGTAGCTAATTGCTGCACACTTTATTAAGGATTGTCTCCATTCCGAATCAGATCTGTCGGCAGCAGTCATATTCCAGGTCAGGAGGGTCTTTTCTTTTTGGAGTACCTAAAAAATAGACTATTCATAATATATTTTGAGTAGTAGCCCAAGGGGGAGGCACTTAATAATACAAAATCATAGAAAAATAATGATATACTTGAACATAATAAATGGGAGGGTTGTCTGCGGCTACGTAACAATCCACTGCCAACATTTCCAACGTAACATCCTCATAGCTAGAGTGATCTCATTATGTCAAACGTTCATAACTCTTTTATTATCTGTCCAATTTATGTCATGCTTTCGCTATTCAATTTATCTTTTTTTCTTCTTTCTGTCAAATGAAATTATTAAAAGGGTTGGAATGCCCTTTAAATGAAATACAAAGTTTTGGGAAGTTTTGAAAATTGGAAGGAAAGTGATTCTTTACAATTTTGATATAAAATTGGATGCCCCTGTGGATGTGTTATAAGCACTACAAAAATTAGCCCCTAAAACACTTCTGATTTTGAGAAAAATTGAATATAAAAATGTACTGGTGCTCCCAGTAAATATTGATAAAATTTAAATAGCGTCTACGGCCGTACAATGATAGCTGTGACCATGAAAATCTCAGAATATGTAGTTGTGATATAATTTCCACACGGGAATAGCTAATCGGTCGATTTTAGTCAAGAAACATTGTTTTATAGCTTAATTAATAGCTTGACCTTGAGAGGGAGCTATACAGCATAAAAAGTTAATTATTTATAATTTCATAACTTTAGACTCGATTTCAACCGCGAAAACGATCACTGAATATTGTAGGATCGCATATGCTTCCAATATGTTCATTTGAACAAAATTCATGACCCCATACCAAAACTTTGTATTACCTTTAAGATATGTTCTACTTTAACAAATGTCATGTCCTAAGTGCTAACATTCTTCTGTCTCCTGTGACTCAGTATCAAAATGTGACCTTTGGTAAAAATTATGAATTATGCGGACAAAACAATACAACTAAATATATTTTCCCACTTCTTAACCTATCATGACTGCCAGCAAAGCCGTAGATGGCGCTATGTCACTCAGACTGAACCGATTGATTAACGTTGCTAAACAGAGAAGCTGTGGACCGATTCGGTTTCAATGGTTTCTTGGAAGAACTGCAGCATTTTGTCCATAATAGCTGGGGGCCTATCCAAGAGCGTAACAAGAGTTGATACAATGCCTTATGTAATCAGACAGGTGCTAGGCCGTCCCTGAACTACAGCATCGAAAAGTGTATTTTACCTATTTCTCAGCATTCTAGATGCCCCCTCCCCACCAGTAATAACGGCTGACACTTTCATGTTCAACTCTCTGAATTGGTCTACAGTAAATACAGTTAACAACTAAATTATTCATACCCTGACCAATTTTCGTTATTTTGTAAAGTGTTTGTCCTGATTTATGTTTCTGGAGAATGTGTGGTATTAAAGCCTACGTCTTATTCAACAAAGGCCCGAATGAAACCAGTTAACCCTGCATTCTTGAGTTACGAAAAAGAAAATTAACAAAATCGATTTGTTAAGGGTTATGAATAATTATGTTTGTAACTGTGAAATGCTGTATTATATGGAGATAAACTCAATTTGTAATCACGTCACAGCGTCTGTGATTGATTGGAAGAAGATATAAACATTCATATTTATGCTAAAAATGTCGCTATACGCCCTACTTACTTAAGCAAGGGATAGGCGAATAACTTTATATTGCTGAAGAAAATATTGATGAAGGAATGTCACTTGATAAAGTTCAGGTTAGGATAGCATTGATTTAATGCATGAAATCGAAACAACGATGTTGAAATAAATATATGCATATATAATTTGTTATTTTATTTTTAACCCTGTCCTAGACCCGACTCTCCGTTAAACACAAAATGCTGGGTCCAATAGTAATATAAATATAAGTAGGCCTAATAGCAGTAGTTATAGTAGTAGTAGTAGTAGTAGTAGTGTAGTAGTGTAGTAGTAGTAGTGTAGTAGTAGTAATAGTGTAGTAGTAGTGTAGTAGTAGTAGTAGTGGAAGTAGTCATAGCAGTAGTATTAGTACTAGTAGAAGTAGTAGAGGTGGTAGTATTAGTATTTGTAGTAGTAGTAGTAGTAGTGGAAGTAGTAATGGAATTAGTAATAGTAGTAGTTATATGAGTAGTAGTAGTAGTAGTAGTAGTAGTAGTAGCAGTAGTAGCAGCAGTAGTAAAAGTAGTAGTCCACTACTACTACTACTACTACTACCACTACTCATGTTACTCATATAACTACTACTGTAACTAATTCCATTACTAAAACTACTACTTCTTCTTCAACCAATACTAACAGTCTCGTTTCTCTGACTCTCTCACCTGGCATTCTGTAAATGTGTGTAAGCTTGCACAATGAAAGGCAACAAAGAAATATGTTTTGGAACAGAAATTTGAAGATTTGTTTAATAATTGTTTGTTCTTTGATCCCATGGCCTCAGGTGGCATTCTGATGTTTGTATGGTCATGGTTGTGTGACTAGTACTCCTGACAAAAGAAAACGGGTTTTTCTTAGGGGCTTTATGTGTATGCTCTCCCCTCTATTCCAGTGTACTGTATATTATTGAGTAGACATTGCATCGGCATGCACACAGCACAACGGATACATTACACGTAAATTGATTGTCAGAGCTTTCACACGCGTGAGTTTATTCACGAAGGCCTGCTTTGAGTCTATAGACTCGTTAACATCTCGAACGACATTCCTTTAAACGTGAGTATCTTTTACATTGGATTCATACAAACGTAGAAATGAAATGTCCCTATTTGTGACACAAACCCTTAAATAGAAGGTTGAGTTCTGGGCAGAGGTAAACAATAATTTGTGAGCGTTATCATTGTTATTATGCAAGGGTGGAAGAACATCAGATTAAACATGTTCCCTGAAAAGCATGGCTCTCCAAATGCCTTCATATTCTAAATATGACATGAAACATCGTAAAAATTCGGGTAGGATATTTCGCAACGTTTTCGTGTGGTCCCATATACATCATTCTGTGTACAGTGCTTGTAACTTTGCCAAGATTTGGCAGAATTTCTTATCATTTTGATGATTCCAGAACCTTGCAATACACACGAATACTTATATACTAGATGATCAACCTTTTCTGATAGATTCCACACCGTTTCTTTCACAATGCAATCACATGACCAGAACTCAACTTTATCTTCAATGCGCATTTGGACGGGTTTTTTGCAGAATTTGTCTCGTACTCATTGCGTTTAGGAAGCTTGGTATTTTAAACACAACAGAAAGTGTTATTCATAATATATATAACACGATCCTAGAAAGTTCATAAACAGTCCTCAACAAGTCCATCCCATATATACCCCGCCCCCAGTCAGTTTATATCAAGTTCAGATCCGGTAAATTTGCCATTTCCAAGCAGTCCAAGCCCGTCCGTAATCAATTTAAACCAGTTCTTAACTAGTTCTACCTCGTTCCCAATACGTCCAAACCATTTTAACTAGTTTGTAACACGTTCCTAGTTGGACCGAAGTGGGGCAATTCTGTTCATAGTTCGTCCATCTCGTTTATGTTCGTTGTCAGTCTGTCTAATTGCAGGATGGGAACAATTTTGAACAGGCTCAAAGTTTTAGAGCACCCTTCCCGTCCAAGCCAGTCCGAGCCCGTCCATAAAGTTCTTTAGCATATCGTAAACAGTTGATTCTACGTTCACTCGGTTCGCACACAGTGTGAGCACGTTTGGCAACATTTGCCAGAACGAAGTTAGAACTAGTTTGGTGTGATGGGGGCTTCACTTGTATGTGTTGATTTGCACAGCTTGAATCATTGAAGTTGAACAGGAATAAGGAATGGCAAGAACGCGCTGGGGTTTTATATCCCTTGAGCCAGGGCGTGATTCCACACTCTAGGAGCGCGTTTGAACGCACAAAGAACGAGATGAGGATGAGCTGAACTATCTCTGAACTTGTTCGAATGGGTTTGGTCGTATTTGACCTAACATCGTTTATCCATGCATGAATGAACCTGCATTCAATCAGCAGATGTATGAGATTTATTGTATTTGTACCAACGCTCCTTCTCTCCCCTTTCCTTTTCTTGTCTGCAAGTCACACTCTTTTAAACAAAAATTGCCATTGTTGTATCTAAGTCGAGGGCTGCGGGCACGTCAAGCTACTTTGCTTATTCATGTAGCCCTCCTGCATCTAATATATGTTAATTATGCATTCAATGTATTTGTTTAATTTCGTTTATTATCTGTATACAATTATATACACTTAAAATATTGTATCAAACCATATTATGTTCATGAAAATGTATGATGAAAAAAAGAAAAAAGATGCAGAAACCAATAAATCAAATCAAATCAAATAACGGGAATAAACTGACTACGGACTGACTTGAACTGCCTGGAAAAGGCAAATTTACCCGATCAGAACCTGATATGAACTGACTTTGGATGGGGTACAGACGAGATGGACGTATTGGGGACTGTTAATGAACGAACTAGGGTCGTAAATTAAAAAAGGGACTTTTAGATTTGCGTGGAGTGATAATTGTGACGTCCATTCAAGGCAGTGCATTAAAAGGACGTCGATCGTAGCAATCCCCACTTTCTTCGTGCGAATCTAAAAGTCCCTATTTACAAATTCTACTCCGACCACAACCCGTTTTACGATTATCTGGGACGGTTCCTAAACGTAGTGAGAACTAGTTTGGTGTGATGGGGGCTTTAACCAACGAGAAACAGACAAGAGGGCATACGAAAGGAGACGCACGGATATAACATATAACATCTCTCTCCGTTAACCTTATCACGGTTTTGTATCAATACACAGGCCATTCAACAGTCTTGATAATACGTCCGATGTTTACATGATGCGTTTTTGCTTCATTTGTTTAATTTCAAATATTTCCACAGATGAACTCTTGAGGTAGTGTATCTTTGTTAAACTATTTGGAGCCAAAGGGTTGCCATTTTCATCATGGGCAACTGTTGTTCATGCTGTAAGGTAAGTTTCACTGATTTTTATTTGTATGTATTAAGAATTGATAGTTCAAGTTTCTCAAAAAACTAATTACTATGCAGGTCCCAAACTATGGAATGTATTGCCAGCTAATCTAAAAACGGCATGCTCCCAGAACGTTTTTAAGGGACACTACAAAGAAAGGCTTTTACATTTGTATTCACATTGAGTCACCTGTTGTTTGTTGTTTATTTAAATGTTAATTGTTATACCCCTGGTTTGTATGGGTTTTCTTATCATTATGCATTGACTTTACTTTTCATCATGCTTTCTCTCCCTTAATTTTTCTTCCTCTCCCTCTCTGTCTGTCTCTCTATCCCCTCTCTTGTTTCTTTATGACCCAGCCGCTTATATATTCTCTCTCTTGTTCTACATGCAACAATAGATGCAATGTATACATCACAATGGGGTCGAATTCACAAGATCTTTAAATAGATCTTTAATCTGATCCCCACTCAATTTATGTAACTTGTGCTTTCAACTGCTTTTACTATGTCCATCTTTTTATATTTGTCATAAGCAATTGTATCTATTGCTTTTGTTTCTTCTTAAACACGTTTAGTCGTAGAATCGTTTTCTAAAATAATATTTATACTTCTTGTATATATGGTTATTTTGGTAGATTAAAGGATTATGATATATTTGATTTGCATAAATGCGTAGGCGTTAGCATTGACGAATACACTGCCTTCCTTTTCAATTTCATGATTTTTGTTTTACCATAGACCTTGTTTAATAAAGATCAACATCTGTTTCTCAACAAGAATAGGCTGATAATCTTATTCGAAACTAAAATTGCTCTAATTTGATTACTTAGCAAGGAAGCAATACTCCCATCAAAGTCGCCATATTTATTGAAATCGTGATGCCAGACATGTACATATCCACTAGCATACATAGAACGGATATTCTGGGGATAGGTGAACATAATTTGTTAGCGTTTTCATTGTTATCATGCAAGTGGGGACGAAGATCAGAGAAAAATGTTCCATGAAAAGCATTGCTCTTAAAATACCTTCAAATATGACATGGAACAGCTATAAAAATATGGTCCTCATTCTTATGCTACATGTTTGTGTAGTCCCTTAAACATCTTTCTGTGTACACTGCTTGATACTTTTACCAAGACTGGGCCAAGTTTCTTATATAAAGTTTGAGGATTCCACAACCTTGCAGTACACACTAATACCTATATGCCACATGTTCAACTTTTTCTGATCGATTCCACACCGTATCTTTCACAAAGCAATCGCATGACCAGAACTCAACTTTATGTGTTAGTGCATACAGATGCGTCAAATAACATTCACGAATTTTATAAGGAATCCAAATGGTAGGAAGTATTTTTTTAATCAAGGCTACTAATCAATCAACAGAGCCCCGCAAAATACTAATAGACAGGCTGATTCGGTATCAGTTGTGTCGTAGCTTAACAAAGTAACATGCGCTGTTGTCCAACTTACACAACATCCATGTTTATATACATGGCGGCTCTTAGCAACAATTTACAAGGACGCCCTCTGATGAAAGCAGCTAAATTACACCAATTTTTCTCATACGAGAGTCTTGTTACTATCGTAGTAATACTTGGATGAACGCACTCCACGTATTGTAAAAATATAAACATATTTCATGCCCTCGAAACAGAATTCTTCAGCAGTCATGTAGCTAGATTATAAACTGAATAATAATACAAGTATAGTCCACTGGTAAAATCATTTACATATTCAGACCTCGAACTAAAAAGATAGGGATGATAGAGATTGGTATTGGCAAATCAGCTCCAGACTTTTCTAATCAGTAACACAAATTCTTTTTCCAAAGACCATGTTACATAAGGATTATAAGGATAAATTTATCTGCTATATAATATATGCCTCGTATTTTAAGTTCAGTTTGTTTATCAAACAAATTTAGGAGTTATTCACCTTTTTGTCACCTCTAATTCTTGTTTAGATATTAGGATGCACTAAGATTAACATCTATTTTAATAATTTACTCTTGACAGGCATGTTTCCAAAGTGGTTCAGTAAGTATATACTCAGTTATAGTGTTAATATAAAGTTTGATATCGATTTGAATTGATTAGAACATATTCGTCCAAAGTAGCCCATAAAGTGTTAACATTTGTTTTCTGCCTGTATTCCTGAATTGATTATGGCATCATGGTATATTCTTGATAGATATCATTTATAGTTTATCACACGCTTATTGATTAATATCTGTGACTCTAACATTTAGCAATACAATTCTGAGAATAAATGAACTTTAGCTATCAATAATAATTGATATGATAATCATCGATTCATAAAAATACGTAAAACAATTATTCCCACTTCATAGGCAACAGTTTAGTATAGATTTTATTCAGTGTATATATTATCGTCGTATCTATATCAATCAATATGTTATAGGAGTATACATGTCCCTATTTGCAACGAGTTGTTTGGATATGAAGAAGACAAATTCATGAAATGCATAATCATAGATTTGATTCATTTCCGGAATTCTCTTATTTCAGAATCGCATTATGATAATTTGATTCATGTCAAATTGTGATACATAACTGAATATTGGAATTGAAAAATCATCGGTTTTCAATTATTGATATGAAACAATCGAAAATCCACTATTCTAATGTAAAATAGCCATGAATTCAATTGTGTACTATACAAGTCTGCGTAAAATACAAATATTGATAGTACACTTTCCATCTATGTGATTTTATCACTCAGATCAAAAGTAATATTTTCCAAATTTTGCCCATAGAAGAGTCTTGTCAATTTGTATTAATATTTTTATCAGACTTGGGCGAACGAACGACGGGTAGAATATAAATAAAAATAAATAACATGCTCTAAAAACATAAATCGGGGTTGTCCAGGCGCGTACACAGGGGTTGGGGGGTTGGGGGGTTAAACTCCCCCCACCCCCTTTGGCATGTTATATGTGTGTATTTTTGAGAACCCCCCCCCCCCCCCCCCACCCCCACCCCCTATGGGATTTTTTTTTTTTTTTTTTTTTACAAAGAAAGAAAAAAAAAATTATACCAATGGCTGACCTAAACAAGTTGACCTTACCCCCCCCCCCCCCCCCCCCCCACGGAACAAAATGTCAAATTTCCAAATTTCGAGATCAACAAAAAAAAGAAAGAAAAGAAGGTGTCCTCTTACCCCTCTTATTTAAGATTAAACAAATGTATAAATGATTTACCCTTTATAACAGGAGTCAAGCGTTGGTGGTTCAGTAAGTATATACTCAGTTATAGTGTTAATATTAGGATTGATATAAACTTAAATTGAGTAGAAAATATTATAATATTATGTACAATGTTGCCCGTAATGAGAGAAACAAGCAAATTCCCCTTTTCCTGAATAGATCGTGACATCATGGTTTATTCTTGATAGAATGCATTTTTTCTCACAAGTTTTTGATGAATTTCTCCCACTTTTACATTGGGCAATATATATCAGAGTGGGTATGAACGTTATCTATCAAGAATAAATCATATTAACAAAATCATTTCATCACTTTCATGAAAAGACCGTTAAAAGCAAGTTTCCCCCCTTCATGAGCAACACTGAATAGTATTAACTCTATACAGTGTTCACACGATCGTAGTATCCGTATCAATTACAATTATGAAGATTTGTAAATTTTCTATTTCAACTGGATGTTTGGAAATGAACAACAAAAAAAATCATAAATTTGTTGATCGTAGATTAAACCAACAACGTTGATTTTAAAGATGTCCATATTTAATAATCGTATTATAAATATGTGGATCATGTCATAATGTAAGGCATATGGTTAACTGAATAATAGAATTTAAAACTTCATCTGCTTTCAATTATCATAATACAATGACAAAGCCACTTTTTTATATAAACGAGCCAAATATTTCGTTGTTGTACTATACAAATCCGCGCACACTGCAGATATTAAAAGGACATTTGTAATCGATGTGATTCTATCACTTAGATTAATAATAATGTACAACACATTTTGCTCATAGGTGAGTCTTGTCACTATTGTGTTTTTCCTGTTAAAAGAGAGATTTAGGTGAACGAAATCTTCATATAGTGTAAATCAAAATAAATGACAGACCCTAGAAACAGAAATTTGGCTTATCATGTCGCTATTTTATTGTGAATAATGATACATGAATAATCCACTATTAACATCATTAACATATTTGGAACTAAAACTTGTATATCGAAATATAAATGATAGGGGATTGCGATTTGCGAATTAGCAACAGAATTTTGTAATCACTGACAAATGTTCTCCCAAAACTTTTTTTATCCATTCTAACTCACTGGTTATATAAAGATTTACATTAATCGTACATATTTTCCCTCTACAACAGAAAAAAGAAGAGCTTAATATGTAATATGCATATGCCTCATGTTTTAAGTTGTGTTCATTCATCAAACAAGTTCAGGAGTCATATTCACATTTTCGTCAGCTGCAATATACATGTATATTAGATACTACGTCTAATTAAGATTAACATTAATCTTTTAAATTTATTCATAGGTAGAGCTAGATCCTTTTGAAGTAAGTAAAAGCTCCTCTATATCGTTAATCTAAATTATAATATCAACTTTGAATCGTCTAATGTTGTCAATTAGACTTGAATTATTTCCCATTTTGGGGGCGTCTTTTCCTGAAATGATCGTGACATTATGGGTTTTTCTTGATATTTAGAATTAATATTCCCTCACGACTTTACTAAGTGATTTCCATGACTTTTCAATTAAGCCATACAGATTAGACAGGATATGAAATGTACTATCAAGAATAAATTATATTATCAATTCATCACTTTCATGAAAAGACGTAAAGCAATTATTCAAACTTCATAGGCAACAGTTTAGTATAGACTCTATACAGTGTATACATTATCGTAGTATCTATATCAATCAATATTCTAAAAGGGGTATAAATGTTCCAGTGATGTCTTAAAATTAAAGAGAAACTCATGAATGGCATAGCAATAGATTAGATCATCAAAGTTCACTTTCGGAATTTTCTTATTTCAGAATCGCATTAGGATAAATCGATTTATGTCGACTTGTGATGCATAGGTATAACTAAATATTGGAAATTGAACATCGTCGGTTTTAAATTATCATATACAAATTGCAAAACAATTATTCTTACGTATATTAGCAATGAATTCAGTTGTGTGATTTAAAAGTCTGCATGTAATACAAATAGTGAGACTAATAATGAGATCAATAGTAATGTTCACTACATTTTGTTCATAGAGGAGTCTTGTCACTATTGTATTAATATATTTATCAGACTTGGGCGAACATATTCCTCGTGGACTGGAAATGAAAATACATTACATGCTCTCGAAACAGAATCCTTGTTGTCGTCCTAATTTATGATTAATTTATTTCGAATAAGCATACATGAATAGTCCACTTTTGGAATCATTTACACATTGAATTCTCAAACTTGCATATCAAGATGGAAATGATAGGGATTGGGAATGGCTAAAAAGCGCAACATTTTCCAAAGACAAAAATATATTTGGTTTAACATAAATCTAATTTTTTTCCTCTCTATTATAAGGATTAGCTTATGGTCGCATATATAAATGTACACTATTAGATAAATTTATATTTTTAGTTAAGTTTATTCATCAAAAAAGTTCAGGATTCATTTCGGATTGTTGTCACCTCTTATTCTTTTGTAGATATTAAAGCCCCACTGTCCTACTTGTAGCTACTTGCTCCCTCTATATAGAAAACTTCCCCAATCGGTGCCTGTCTGTTGGTCCCCCATGATCCTCTATTTATTATGTTATTTGAGAGCTGAGTTGATGAGATAGCCACCTGTCAGTGACCTCGCTGTGTGGTCTAATCCCTCCTAGATTTAAGATAATTTAAGATTAACATTTATAATCATTTACTCTTAACACACTCTATTACGTCCAAAGTTGCCAATAAAGTTTGAACTTTTTGTTTTGCCTGTTTTCCTTAATGGCTTGTGACATCATGGTTTTAGACATCATTATACGACGGGTTCTAGAATCTGAGCAATTCGATTGGTCAATGACATCGCGTGGGCGTGCATTAGTTTTTCCCACCGTGCAAAACGTATCCCATCAAAAAATGATAACACATGCTCGATATCGCTTTTGCGTAATTCAGCCAAAGTTTATTTGTGCATAATTTTCAAGCGCGTAGAACTTTGGTCGAGATCTAGCTGTATCTAGCTCTAGTAAGCAAATATTAATCGACTACGAGGGTAATGGTGCAAATTATATTCCACATACTAAGAATCTTGCTCTACGATTGGTCAAAAGTAAATCACGTGTTGAAAACTAGTTCGCCCATTATTGATGGGAGAAGCAAAAAGTTCGTTACACTGTGTAGATAGTACTACTATCTACACAGTGCAACGCACTTTCACTGAAGATAGAGGTACTATCTACACAGGGCAACGCACTTTCACTGAAGATTATCCAAAAGCGCACTAAAACAGGCGTAATTAAGCGCGCATTACCAATGAGCGCAATTAAAGAAAACACATGCGCGCACCGTACCCTCAAGGGGTTGGGTTAAACTTTTAACTTTTTTTTGTGAGAATTTGGGCCTAGGTGTCTTTTATGTAGATGCATACACGTCCTTTTCTTTTTGTAGTTAAATTGTTTTAGATGTGGAATATATTAAAAGCAAATAATCAACTTTTGGTTTCAGGCGATAGCAAACTATCACTTCCTCGTCGATCAGAATGTATACGCTATCTTTCCTCAGCTTCGCTTCGGAAAGATAGCTACATCCAGATCGCCTAGGAAGTGATAGTTTGTCCCATCACCTTTACCAACAGTAGTTATTTGCTTACTATCATCGCCGAGGTGATCTCGGGGCTACTATCTTCCTGAGCCGCAAGGCGAGGGAAGATGGTAGCCCCGAGATCACCGAGGCGATGATAGTTTGTATCCATTGCCCGAGTAAAGGAGGTTAATATTTGTTTTATATCCCACATCGGCAATAAGGTCTATTTAAAGTGAATTTTACATAGTCAAAACAACCGATTTTGCAGACAGTTTAGCTTCAGCTAGATTTCACAAAGCACAACATGCGTACATGTAATACAGTCGATGCGCGCTCATTTGACATAGACATTCACTTTGACATTTCGCGTAACCTACTTTGCTATGCTTATTCAATGCGCAAGTCACGCAAGTGGGGCAGCAGCAAAAAATTACTTTACAAAAAGATCTATCTCAGGTAGATAGTACTTATCTATACCTTTTTGTGCTCTGTACAATCGCAATGCAAACAACTATACATGAGGGATATAATTAGCTTTATTTAACTTAGATCTAGATCTAATATCTATCTACACTCTAGATCTACACTATATTGTAAGTCTGTATTGCCGACCCGTTTTATAAAACAAATAATGCACTGTTTCGCTCGTGTGTAAGGGCAGTTCAAGTGCACTCAGGTTGGTCAGTGCGATATCGATAATACACATGCCCTTGCGGCGCGTGCATTATTACAATGGACACTGACCAAACTGTGTGCACTGACCCAGCCTTAACACGCTTGCAACAGTGCATTATGTGAAAATCAATATTTTATAACACGTGTTTTGGTCATTCTCTATGACTCTAACATTTAGCAATACAGTTCTGAGAATATATGAACTTTATATAAATGATACTAATCGATTCATACAAAGACGATAAACAATTTCCCCAACTTTATAGGCAACAGTTTAGTATAGACCCTATACATTGTATACATGTTCGTAGTATCTATATCAATCAATATTCTAAAAGGGGTATAAATGTTCCAGTGATGTTTGAAAATGAAGGAGAAAAAGACATAAATGAAACCAAATGCAAAGCCACTATTCTTACGTGAATTAGCCATGAATTCAGTTGTGTATTATAACATTTTGCACGTAATATAAATATTGAGAGTACAGTTTCCATCGATGTGATTCTATCACTTATATTAATAGTCTTGTCACTACATTTTGCTCGTAGGCGAGTCTCGTCAATATTTTATTAATATTTTTATCAGAAAGTGGGGTACAATTTCTGCGTCGAGTGTAAATGAAAAAATTCACATGCCCTCGAAACATATATTTGTGGTTGCCATGTGGCTGATTCATTGTGAATAATCATACATGAGTAGTCCAGTATTGGAATCATTGACACAGTCTAACCTCGAACTTGCATATAAAGATTAAGATAACAGGGATGGGGATTGGCGAATTAGATTAATTAAGATGTTCCGTTTAATTAAGATTAACATTTATACAAATATTGTGTCTTTCACAGATGCGTGAATATTTGAATGAGGTAAGTATAATAGGCTATACTTCTTTATATCGTTAATATAAAATATAATAGCAACTTGTAATCGATTTGTGTTTCTTCCAAAATTCGTGAGAAAATATTTAGCGCCGAATGAACACCCTACCCTCAACCCTTGCGCCATGTGGAGGGGGCTAGTCTTCTTTTCTATCTAAAAAAGTAAAATTTTCCTGTTTTTTGGCCAGGGGAGCCCCTCCCCCCCCCCCCCCTCCCCCGTGATATGCTCATGCCTCATGTTTCAAGTTGTTTTTTATTCATCAAACAAGTTCAGGAACCATATTCGTTTTTGTCGTCAACTCAAACTTTTCTTTTAGATAATACGATTTATCAACATTAACATTTATTAACATTATTTATTTGTAACACTCAATGCAAATGTCACACGCAGTATTAGGTATTTACAAAGAAGAAGTTAGATTAAAGTTTAACATAAATCTAAAATATTTTCTCTCTGCAATAGGGAGAAGGTAATGTGATATGAACAGGCCTAATATTTTAAGTGGGGTTTTTATCAAACAAGTTTAGGAGTTATAAACGCATTTTGTCGTCACCTCAGATTTTCTTTTTGATATAACGATTAATTCAAATTAACATATATATACATTATCTGTTTACTACAGTCAATGCCAATGCCAGTAAGTATATACTCTTTCATATCTTTAATATACATTTTTAATATCAACTTTTAATTGATTTGAACATGTTATTTTATGTACAATTTTTGCCCACAAAGCTGAAAGACTTTCTTCCTTTATTTACTCTTTCCTTGGAAAGATTGTGACATCATGGTTTATTCTTCACAGATGTCATTTGTATTTTCTCACACGTTTATTGATCAATCCCTTTGACCTTTAGACTAAGCAATACAGTTCTGAGAAGACATGGAATTTATCAAGAATAATTCATATGATTATAATCGATTCATAAAAAAGACGTAAAGCAATTATTACAACTTCACGGCCAACAGTGTAGTATGGACTCAATACAGTGTATATATCACCGTAGTATCTAAATCAATCAATAATGTAAATTGGGTACCAAGTTCCTTTGTTCTACTGAGTGTTTGGAAATAAAGAAGAACAAATTCATGAATTGCATAATCAAAGATTAAGTCATCAAAGTACACTTTCGGAATTTTCTTATTTCAGAATCGCATTTGTGATGCATAGGTATAACTGGATATTGAAATTTGAAACAATTTCGGTTTTATTTTATCATATAACAATAGCAAAACCACTACTCTTTATTTAGATTAGCTATGAGTTCAGTTATGTACAATATAACTATGCATGTAGTCAATGATTCAGATTATATTTTCCATTTTTTTCTATTTTGCTCATAGGAGAGGCTTATCAATATTGAATTAATATTTTTATCAGACTTGGATAAACAAATTCCGCGTTGAGTGTTAATGGAAATAAATCACATACCCTCGAAACAGAATAATTTGGTCGTCATATGGTTAAATTACGATGCATAATCGTACATGAAAAGCCCACTATTATAATCATTGACACATTGGAACCTCAAACTTGCATATGAAGATGGAATCGATAGGGATTGGGATAGGCTAATCAGGGCAAACTTTCCGATCACTAGAATGTGTTTTGGCAAAGAAGAAATTTAATATATAAAGTTTAACATGAATCTAAAATATGTTTTCTCTACAATAGGGAGCAGATACTGAGATATGAACATTCCTAATTTTGTTAGATGAGTTTATTTATCAAACATGTTTAGGAGTCATTTTAACACTTTTCTGTTTACTACTTTAGTAATATTTAAGGTCAACATTTACTCTATACAAGACTCTGAATCTAATGGTCCAGAAGTATATACTCAGTTAGTGTGTTAATATTAAATGTTATATACAATTTAAATTGAGCTTAAGATTTTCTATTATGTACAATGTTGCCCGTAAAGTAAGAAATAAATTGATCCTTTCTGACAAGTGTATTGATCAATATCTATGACTTTTTAACTGAGCAATGTAGTTCCGAGAAGAAATGATCTTCATCTATCAAGAATAATTCAAATGATCATAATCGATTCATAAAAAAGACGTAAAGCAGTAATTCCAACTTCATGGGTAAAAGGGGTATACATGTTCCTTATTTCCAGTTAGTGTTTGGAAATGAAGAAGAATAAGTCAAAAATTGCGTAATCATAGATTATATCATCAAAGTTATTCGGAATTTTCTTAATGCAGAATCACATTGTGATAATTTGATTCATGTTCTTTTGTGATACACAGACATAACTAAATAATGGAATTTGAAACATCAGCGGTTTTCAGTCACAACAAAACAATCGCAAAGCCACTAGTCTTTCATAAATAAACCATGATTCAGTTGTGCACCTTAAACGTCTGCAAGTAATACAAAGATTGAGAGTACATTTTCCGTGGATGTGATTCTATCATTTAGACTTATACTAATGTTCACTACATTTTGCTCATAGGGGAGTCTTGTCACTATTGTATTAATATTTTATCAGACTTGGGGGAACAAATTCCGCGTGAAGTGTAAATGAAAATTCGAAAATCACATGCACTCGATACAGACAGCTGTTGCGGTCATGTGATTTAATCATTCTGAAAAATCATACATGAATATTCCACTAGTAGAATCATTAACATGTACAGACCTAGAAATTGAGATTTAAATGGTGAGGATTGACATTTGCGAAACAGCTACAGACTTTTCCGATCACTAAGGTATATTAATCTTACATATTGTATCTCTACTACAGGGTGAGTCAGAAAGAATGTCCCACTTTTTAAAAGTTGTATTGTTTGAAGTATGAATATTTAATTAGGGATTTAATGATATGTCTTGATAGAGTTATCCTCCCAGTACATTTAGGTACCATTTTCATTGAATCCGTTCACGCATGACTGAACATCAGACAATCTTTACAAGACTACCAGATTTCACTTGCGCCAACTTACTGGGTGATGAATAAAACAGTGCATTGAACAAAGACAGACAGACAGACAGACACACACACATAGGCACACACTCACACACAAATACCGCTAACGTCGGTTAATAAAAAACACAAACAATTTTGGTATTTGTTGAGGTATTTTATTATGGTACAACAATGAATCTCTTTCCCTGAAGTTCTCTTGCTACTAAACAGAGGCTCAAGTGACTGCTGCCAAATCAGGCAAACTCTTTTGTAGGCAAGTGCAACAAAAGCACAGATATCCATTGTAAATTATCATTGTTAACCAACAAAAGCCAATTAACGATTGTTAATGTACCTACGTATTGAGATAGCACATTGGATTCATGTGCACTTCATGATGACGATGATGATGAAGATGAAGATGATTATGATTAAGATTAAGATGATGACAATGATGATGATATGGTGGTAGTGAATGTGTACTACAGGGAAAGATTGTCAGGGAAATGCCACTTAAACATTCAGGGATCTTGATACAAATCAATGCTTAAATCAGAAAAGAAAAAAGAAAACAAATTCTGAGACATGTGTAACCGTGTGTGTTGTCTGTGTTTGTGTGTGTGTGTGTGCGTGTGTGTGTGCGTGTGTGTGTGCATGTGCATGTGTGTGCGTATGTTATGTGTGTGTGTGCGTGTGTGTCTGTGTGTCTGTCTGCCTGTCTTTGTTCAATGCACTGTTTTATTCATCACCCAGTAAGTTGGCGCAAGTGAAATCTGGCAGTCTTGTAAAGATTGTCTGATGTTCAGTCATGCGTGAACGGATTCAAATGAAAATGGTACCTAAATGTACTGGGAGGATAACTCTATCAAGACATATCATTAAATCCCTAATTAAATATTCATAATTCAAACAATACAACTTTTAAAAAGTGGGACATTCTTTCTGACTCACCCTGTATAGGGAGGAGATAATGTGATATACACACGCCTCATGTTTTAAGTGGTGTTTATTCATCAAACAAGTTCTGGGACCCGCTTCACAAAGCCTTTTTTTACAATGATAAAATACAAAAATCAATGACAACTCTGCTGATAACCAATCAGAAGCAAGGATTTGACTAGCTTATAACAAAACTGTCATTTGTCAATGATGAACATTTTTGTGAAATGGGGCCCAGGAGTCATATTTGCTTTTTTCGTCACCTCAAATTTTCTTTCATATATTACAATTTATTAAAATTAACAGTTTATGTTATTCATTTTTAACAGGCTATCCAAGATGATGGAGTAAGTATGTACTATTTTGTATCGTAAATATACATTTTTAATATCAACTTTAAATGTAATTGAAAATGTTATATCATGTACAATTTGGCACTATTAGAACCACTGACACATTAAAAACTCTAGCTTACATATAAAGATGTAACTGATACGGATTCGGATCGGCGAATTAGCGCAAAGTTTTTAAATCACTAGGCAATGATTTCGCAAAGACCAAGTTTTATAAAGATTAACGTGAATCTAGTTTTGTTTCTCTCTGTCGGAATGTATCTGATATGTTTATGCATTAAGTTTTTATTATAGTTTATCTATCAAACAAGTATAGGGGACATTTTAGCATTTGTCGTCAACTCTTATTCTTCTAAAGACGTTAATAGGATTAAACAAATTTATAAATAATTTACTCTTATTAAACGGGACTGAAGCTTTGTTGGTTCAGTATGTATATACTCAGTGAGTAAATATTAAATTTAATATCAATTCAAATTAAGTAGAAAATAGTGTATTGTGTATAAGGTCGTCCGTACATAAAGAAACAAACAATTGCCCCTTTTCCTGAATAAACCGTGACTTGACGGTTTATTCTTGATGGATAACGTTTATATTTGTTCACAAGTTAATTGATAAGTTTTCCTGCCTTTTACTTTGAGCAATACAGCTGTATATAGCATTCTTCTTTTTATATCTAAAAAAGGTTTGGATTTACCTGTTTTTTGGCCAGGAGAGGGTGCTGCAAGCATGCATCACGCGTACGGTAGCTAGCTTTACGCGCAAATTATACACATGCTGCACGTTGCCGCAAGGGGCTCAACAATCTAGGGCGAACCATCTCTTCGTAGAGTGTTAATGAAAAGAAAATCACATGCCTTCGATCAAAACTATTTGATGGTCGCGTGACTAAATAATTCCGAATAATCATACATAAATAGTCAAATGATAAAATCATTGACATATTCGGATTTCAAACTTGCATATCGAAATGGAAATAATAGATGATAAGGATTGGCTAACTAGATATATACATTTTAAATCACTAACAAATGTTTTCCCAAAGACTATATTTCATAGATTAAACATTAATGTTAAATATTTCTCCCAACAATAGGGAGGCGATTATGTGATATGCACATGCCCTATGTTTTAATTTGTGTTTATTCATCAAAGAAGTTCAGGAGTCATATTTGAATTTTTTCGTCACCTCTAATTCTGTTTAAGATATTACGATTAGTTATAATAAATATTTATTCCATTTATTTGTTCTTAACAGTCCTTCTCACATTCAGTAGGCCTAAGTATATATTTGTATATATCGTTGATATATATTTTAATATCAACATTTAATTGAGTAGAAGAAAATATAGTATGTACAATGACTCCTATGAAGCTTAATCATTTTCCTCTTATTTGGCCTCTTTTCCTTAATTGATTTTCACATTATGGTTCATCCTTGATGGATAACTTTTATTTTTTCTCACAAGTCTTTTGATGCATTTCTCTCACTTTCACATTGATCAAAACATATCAGAGTGGGTATGAACGTTATCTATCAATAATAAGTCATATTGACACAATCACTTCATCACTTTCATGAAAAGACGTCAAAGAACTATTCCAAATACATGGGCAATTAACACAGTTTAGTATAAACTCTATACAGTATATACATGATCGTAGTATCCATATCAATCAGAATTCTGAAAGTTTGTAAATGATTATGTTTCAACTGGATAATTGGAAGCGAAGGAAAATAATTCATTAATTTTTGCATGATAATAAATAAAATAAACAAGGTTAACTTTCGGGTTATCCTTATTTCAAACTGGCACAATAAATATGTGGTTAATGTCGATATGTGTTACATTGGGTTTACTGAATATGGGAATTTGAAACTTCATCGGATATCAACTTTCATAATAGAATTACAAAGTCACTATTATTACGTACATGATCAAATGATTTAATTGTTGTACTAAAACAATCTGCACGCAATGGAGATATTTTGCTCGTAGAAGAGTCTCGTCACTATAATATTAACCCTGTTATCAGTCTCAGGCGAACAATCTCTTCGTAGAGTGTTAATGGAAAGAAAATCATATGCCTTCGATCAAAACTCTTTGATGGTCGCGTGACTAAGTAATTCCGAATAATCATACATAAATAGTCAAATGATAAAATCATTGACATATTCGGATTTCAAACTTGCATATCAAAATGGAAATGATAGATGATAATGAATGGCGAACTAGATACATACATTTTAAATCACTAACAAAATAATAAAATCATTGTCATATTCGGATATTTATCTTACATATTTTCACTCTACAATAGGGAGGAGTTTATGTCATATGCAAATGCCTCATGTTTTAAGTTGTGTTCATTCATTAAACAAGTTCAGGGGATGTTTCATGAAGCTGTTTGTAAAGTTACGCATGACTTTACGAACGACTTATATATGAAACGCCAAATGGGATGCTCGATCATATTTTAAAATTCTTATTATAACAAACATTTTTAATACAAATTTTATTTTTGCCATAATTTGATTGAGGTTATTGGAAATGTAGTCACACTTTGTGAAAACATCAGGAAAAACTTTGGGCATCCTATCTGACACTTCATATTCAAGTCGTTCGTAAAGACATGCGTACATTTACGAACAGCTTTATGACCCCCCCCCCCCCCCCGGAAGTCATACATAGCCGAGTGTTAGAATCATTGACATATTCGGAACTCAAACTTGCACATCTAAATGGAAATGATAGGAGATTGGGATTGTCGAGTTTGATACATACCTTTTTTTTCCCCCAAAGACTATGTTACATTGAACAGATTAAAATTGTTCTTTTATATTTTCTCTCTACAATAGGGAGGAGATTATGTGATGTGCAGGAGATCTTATTATCTTGTATTTATTCATTTATTTATTTATTTATTTATTTATTTATTTCTAATATTTTGTCAGGGAAGCCCATTTACCAATAAGTAGTGGTCTTTCATGGGGCCCTGAATGAACATGAACATACTACATCAAAAAGCATAACTGTTACATAAAAAAGTTAAAATATCGTCACCTAAAATTCTCTTCAAGATTTTACGATTAACTAAGATTAACATTTACTTTATTAATTTATTCTTAAAAGATGTACAGTGATTTGGTAAGTCAATTTTCTTTTATATAGTTAATATACATGTTGATATTAACTTTAAATTAATAAGAAGATGTTATATTACGTACAATGTTATTCATAAAGCTGAAACCTTTTCCTCTTTTATTTTGCCTCTTTTCCTGAATCAATTGTGGCATCGTAGTTTATTCTTGATGGATAAAATATATATCTTCTCACATGTTATTTACATTATCATTATGACTTTTACATTGGCACTACAGATCAGAGCGGGTATAATTTTTTTTGTTTTTGTTTTTGTTCTTTGAAATGATTCCTCTATTGTATTGATGTTTGTGTATAATATATATTTTTTTAATGGTCAATAAATGAAATGAAATTAAATGACTTAAATGAATTTGAGGAAACACAAGTATTCCAACTTCATGGCAACATTTTAGTATAAACTCTAAACATTGTATATATAATCATACCCAATTACTAACAAATGTCTTCCCAAAGACTATGTTACATACACATTAACATTTATCTTACATATTTTCACTCTACAATAGAGAGGAGTTAATGTGAAATGCACATGCTTCATGTTTTAAGTTGTGTTCATTCATTAAACAAGTTCAGGATTCATATTTGCATTTTTCCTCACCTCAAATTTTCAAGATGTTATGATTAACAACGATTACAATTGAGTTAATATATTTATTCTTAAAGATAATGCAAATTTTTGGTGTGGGGTCATGAGTTTGGTTCAAATTAACATATTAAAAGCATATGCGATTTGACAATATTAAATGATTGTTGTTGCGATTAAAATCGAGTCTAAAGTAATGAAGTTTTAAATAATAAACTCTTTATGCTGTATAGCTCACTCTCAAGACTGATATTACTTTAGCTTTAAAACAATGTTTCTTGATTACAATCGACCAATTTGCTATTCCTGTTTGGAAATTATATATCAGAACTGCACTGAGATGTTCAGGGTCGCAGCTACATATACCATGGAATGGCCTTAGGCGCTATTTTAAATATTTTAAATTTACCGGGACTACCGGTAAATTTTTGATTATTCAATTTCTCGGAAGCAGAAGTATTTTTCATAGGGGCTAACTTTTCTAGTGCTTATAATACATCCACAGGGGCATCTAAATATATCAAAATTTAAAACAAATAATATCCATCCAATTTTCAAAATTTCCCAAAACTATACATTAGTATTAACTTCACATTGAAAAAGGATGTTATATTATGTACAATATTATCCATAATACCGAAATCCTTTTCTCCTTGTTGCCCCTTTTCCTGAATCGATTGTGACATCATAGTTTATTCTTGATGGATACAATTTATATTTTCTCCCAAGTTTATTGATATATCACTAGGACTTTAACATTGAGCGTTACCGATCAGAGCGGATATGAACTTTATCTATCAAGAAAAAAATCAAATTATAACAATCACTTTAATGAAATTACGTACAAAACAAGTATTTCAACTTCATGGGCAATAATGTCGATATGAGATGCATACCTTTAAAGGTATTACAAAGTTTTGGTATGGGGTCATGAATTTGGTTCAAATTAACATATTGGAAGCATATGCGATCCTACAATATTCAGTGATCGTTGTCCCGGTTGAAATCGAGTCAAAAGTTATGAAATTATAAATAATAAACTCTTTATGTTGTATAGCTCCATCTCAAGGCCAAGATAACAATTTAGCTATGAAACAATTTTTTTGGACTAAAATAGACCAATTAGCTACTCCCGTTTGGAAATTATATATCACAACTACATATTCTGAGATTTTTATGGTCGCAGCTACCATTGTTCGGCCTTAGGCGCTATTTGAAATTTATCAAAATTTACCAGGAGCACCGATACATTTTTATATTCAATTTTTCTCGAAAACAGAAGTGTTTCGGGGGTTAGTTTTTAGTGCTTATAATACATTCACAGGGGCATCCAAATATATCAAAATTGTAAAGATTCACTATCTACCCAATTTTCAAAATTTCCCAAAACTTTGTATTACCTTTAACTGAATATTGGAATTTGAAACGTCATCGGCTTTTAATTATCATAATACAATGACAAAGGCACTATTGGTATGTAAATGAGCTAATTAGTTAGTTCTTTTCTTCTTCCAGTATAGTATAGACCGTTGTTGGCGTATCTTATTGTACTATACAAATCTGCGCACAATACAGATATCAAAAGGACATTTTCATTCGATGTGGTTCTATCCCTCAGATCAATAATAATGTTTACTACATTTTGCTCATAGGAGAGTCTTGCCACTGTAGTATTGACAGTGTTATTAAACTTGGGCAAACAAACTCCGCCTGGTTTGTCAATGACCAGAATAATCACATGCCTTGCAAACAGTACTCTCTGCGGTCATGTGACTAAATTATTCTGAATATTCATACATAAATAGTCCGGTGTTAGAATCATTGACATATTCGGAACTCAAACTGGTACATACAAATGGAAATGACATGGGTTGGGATTCAATCCCAATCCAATTCATTTCCATTTTTATGTGACATTTGTTAGTGATTGAAAAAGTATGTTATGTAAAGATCAACACTAATCTTAAATATTATTCTCTACAGTAGGGAGGAAATTGTGTGATATGCTCATGCCTCATGTTTTAAGTTGTTTTCATACATTAAACAAGTTCAGCGGTCATATAAAACTCCGATTTTATTTAAAATATTACGTTACATTAAGATTTTCATTTATCTAAATCATTTTTCCTTCACAGGTACTACAGACTATGGCAACAGTAAGTAAATATATACTTTTTTTTAAATATCGTTAATATGAAATCTAATATCAACATTAAATTGATTAAATGTTGTCAATTAAGCTCGAATTATTGCCCATTTTGTTACCTTTTTTCCTGAAGTGATTGTGACATCTTGGTGTATTCTTGATCGATAACATTTATATTTTCTCACGACTATATTGTGTTATTTCTACGACTTTTATATTGAGCAATACAGCTCAAACCGGATATGAACTACTTTATCTATCAAGAATAAATCATATTAACACAATCATTTCATCACTTTCATGAAAAGACGGTAAAAAGCAAATTTTCCAACTTCATGAGCAACAGTTAATAGTATTAATTATATACAATGTTTACACGATCGTAGTATCCGTATCAATCACAATTATGAAGGTTTGTACATTTTTCTATTTCAACTGGATGTTTGGAAATGAGCGAGAACAAAATCATAAATTTGTTGATCGTAGATTAAACCAACAACGTTGATTTTCAGGATGTCCTTTTTTAATAATCATATTATAAATATGTGGATCATGTCAAAATGTAATGCATAGTATTAACTGAATATTATAAATTAAAACTTCATCTGCTTTTAATTATCATAATACAATGACAAAGCCACTTTTGTTATATAAATGAGCCAAAGATTTCGCTGATGTACTATACAAATCTGCGCACACTGCAGATATAAAAAAGGACATTTTTAATCGATGTGATTCTATCACTCAGATCAATAATAATTGTAAACACATTTTGCTCATAGGAGAGTCTAGTCACCATTGTGTTTATCCTGTTAAATAAGAGACTTAGAAGAATATAAATGACAGGCCCTAGAAACCAAAATTTGGGCTCATCGTGTGGCTATTTTATTGTGAATAATGATACATGAATAGTCCACTATTAACATCATTAACATATTCGGAACTCTAACTTGCATATCGAAGGATAAATGATAGGGATTAGAATGGGCGAACAAGCTACATACTTCTTTAATCACTTATAAATATTCTCCCAAAACTATTTCATCCATTCCAACTGCCTGGTGATATCAAGATTTACATTAATCTTACATATTTATCCTTTACAATAGGGAGGAGATTATGTGATGTGCATTTGCTTCATGTTTTAAGTTTTGTTCATTCATCAAACAAGTTCAGGGGTCATATTCGCATTTTTGTCAACTCCAATTTATTTTAGATACTACGTATGAATAAGATTAATATTTATCTTGATCCACTTCTCTGGGCATCTGGCTGGCCACTTGAAATTATTATTTGAAGAAGTCTTCGATGGGAAAAAGTGGGTAATTCTTCGTCCTACCCCGACGATTTTCCCATGTTGTATCGTCGATTCAACATGGCGAAGAGAAAGTACGTACTTCCGCGCATGCGTACTTTCTCTTCGCCATGTTGAATCGACGATACAACATGGAAGAATCGTCAAGGTAGGGCGAAGAATCACGCCCTTTTTCCCATCGAAGACTTCTTCAAATTATAATTTCAAGTGGCCAGCCAGATGCCAAGAGGAGTCGAGCAACCTAGTAAGTCAAAATTGTAATTACTTCCTTTGCATATTTTGAGATAATGTCGCCCAACCCGCTGAATGTTTTCATATGCACCCGCTGAAGCTCCGACGCCTTCGGCTTTGGCGTCGGCGCTTCCTGGAGTGATACACTGTGTATTTATTATCGTAGTATCTATATCAATCAATATTCTAAAAGGAGTATAACTGTTCCCGAGAAGTTAGGAAATGAAGGAGAAAAATTCATGATTTGGACAATAATAGTTTATATCATCAAAGTTCACTTTCGTAATTTTTTTATTTCAGAACCGCATTATGAACATTAAATTCATGTCAAATTGTGATGCCTAAATGTCACTAAATATTTAAATTTGAAACATCTTCGGTTTGCAAATTTCGTACACAAAAGGTAAAGCCAATATTCTTACGTAAATTAGCCATGAATTCAGTTGTGTACTTTAAAAGTCTGCATCTGATACAAATATTGAGTGTACATTTTCCGTGGATGTGATTATATCATTTAGACTAATGTTAATGTTTACTAAATTTTGCTCATAGGAGAGTCTTTTCAATATTGAATTCATATTTTGATCAGACTTTGGCGAACAAGTTTTGCTTGGAGTGCAAATGAAGACTTCGAATGCCCTCGAAACAGAATCTTTTGGTAGTCATATGGTTAAATTATTTTAAATAAGCATACATGAATAACCCACTATTAGAATCATTGACATATTATAATCTCTAACTTGCATAAAAGGATGGAACTAATAGAGATTGGGAATGGCTAAATAGCGCAAAGTTTCCCAATTACTAACAAGTGTTTTCCCAAAGACCAAGTTATATGAAGATTAACATAAATCTAAAATGTTTTCTCTCTTTTATAAGTAGGAATGTATATGATATGTATATGCATTATGCTTTAATTTTAGTTTATCTATCTAACAAGTATAGGAGACATTTTAGCATTTGTCGTCAACTCTTATTTTTCTAAGGACGTTAATAAGATTAAACACATTCATAAATAATTTACTCTTAACGGGACTGAAGCTTTGTTGGTTCAGTAGGTATATACTCAGTGAGTTAATATTAAATTTGGTATCAATTAAAATTCAGTAGAAAATATGGTATTATGTACAGTGTTGCCCGTAAATAAGGAAACAAACAATTGCCCCTTTTCCTGAATAATTCGTGACTTCACCGTTTATTCTTGATAGGTAACAATTATATTCTTTTACAAGTTTATTGATAAAAAAAGGGTTAAATTAACATGTTTTGGCCAGGGGGAGGGGGACCGGCCCGGCCCCCCCCCCCCCCCCCGTCCCCTTGGATCCACAACTGGCGGCAAGCATGCATCACGCGTACGGTAGCTAGCTTTACGCGCAAATTATACACATGCTGCGCGTTGCTGCATGGGGCTCGACAATCTAGAGCCAACTCCGCGTGGTGTGTGAATAATAAGATAAAATCACATGCCCTCCAAACAGAACTCCTTGCGGTCATGTGACTGAATCATTCTGAATATTCATACATAAATAGTCAAATAATAAAATAATTGACATATTCGGATATCAAACTTGCATATCAAAATGGAAATGATAGAGAATTTTTATTGGCGAACAGGTTAAAATATCGTCACCTCAAATTCTCTTTAAGATTTTACCATCAACTGACATTAACATTTATTTCATTTATTTATTCTTAAAAGCGTATCGTTGAAGCGGTAAGTCAATTTTCTTTTATGTTGTTAATATACATGTTGATATTAACTTTAAATGGATAAGAAGATGTTACATTACGTACAATGTTATCCATAAAGCTGAAACCTTTTTCTCTTTTATTTTTGCCTCTTTTCCTGAATCAATTGTGGCATCGTAGTTCATTCTTAATGGATAAAATATATATCTTCTCACAAGTTATTTAAAATATCATTTACTTTTACACTGAGCACTACAGATCAGAGCTGGTATGGACTATACCTGTTAATAATAAATCATATTATCACAATCACTTCATCACTTTACTTTTATTATTGTTTTGACAACTTTTTGATTACTTTTTAGGTGATACGTAACGAAGTCAACGTATCACCTTTTGATTTCGTCAAGATTTTTCTTTATTAGGTGATACGTATGAAATATACGTATCACCTTTTGATTTCGTCAAGATTTTTCTTTATTATTTATTATTTATTATTATTATTATTTATTTTTATTATTATTCTTCCTCGAATTTGTTCGCAAGATATCTCAAGAATGAATAAAGCTATTATCATGAAACTTGTAATGATGATAGATATTAGTCTAACTTAGAACTGCGTGATTTTTCAGAGACTCAAGATCACCGTGACGTCATCTAGGCGCCATTTTGTGAAAATCAACTCATGACCATATCTTCATAACGGAAAGGAATTTCTCATTTATAATTATCAGGATTAAGATTAATATCCGTCCGGTCAATTTCAGGTCAATAAATGCACGCAAAAATGCGCGTACGCGTTTGTGCGCGCGTTAACGCGCGCGTAAAATTTTAAATTGCTCAAAATTGTCTTAAATTTTTTTTGCATACGTTTCAGGCAATTATAAGCATTTCATAAAAAATCGCGCAAAACACGCATTTTTGCGCGTTTTCGTTCGTCACGGCCGAACGAAAAATAATTACCCCTCAATTTTTTTTGGACAGGATAGTCCTCATAATTTTCTGAACAATTTGATACCATGTTCATCTCTTTATCACTATTAATAACGGAATGAGCGTCCGTTGAATATAAATATACGTGCGTGCTAGCTCATGTAATACATAGCATATATGGGCAAAAACATGCCTATAAAATGTACATCGGGATGAATAAGGACTGTCATTTTTTTTCCATATTTAGATAGAGTATGAGTCGGAGATATGATTTCATGTCTCATTTGGCCATCAAGTATATATCTACATAATCATATCGACCTTGGAACTCAAAATACGAATTTGCATATTATGACGTCAACATATTTACGGAAAATGATTGTATCTCTGCAAATATTCATCAATTGTCTTCTAAATTTTAATATGTTGTAGCTGAGACAATTCTTCACAACATTATTACCAATATTTATTCATTTTGATGACGTCATTAGATTTTTGCTTAATATGCGTTTTATGCCTATGGGAGGTGATTGATACTACATTCCAGTCTAGACTTGTTCATTATGGTGCGTATGTAGTGCGTCGAAATATCAGTTCAATGATTGGTAGGCTCTTGCAATCAGGCGAAAATTTGAGCTTGTTTAGTAAATTAATAGTTTATTCATATAACAATTCTCTATCGAATACCTGAAGGGGGCGCTATACCACTTTTAATCATGGTCATCGTCATTTAAAACCCCAAAATCATCATCATCAATTCGTCATTATCGTATTCATGGATATTATCATTAGATCATCATCGGCACACTTTCATGATACAAAAATAGCACGTATCACCTAATTTGTCAAAGTGACGAATTAAAGTCTAGTATTTATTTTGTGTCTGTATAGAAAAAAATATTATTATTCTTCCTCAATTTTGTTCGCAGGATATCTCAAGAATGGCAAAAGCCATTGTCATGAAACTGTCAATGATGATAGATCTTAGTCTAACTTAGAACTGCATGACTTTTCAAAGACTCAAAATTATCGTGACGTCATCCAGGCGCCATTTTGTAAAAATCAACTTATGATCATATCGTCATAACGGAAAGTAATTTTTCATTCATATTTATCATGAATAAGATCAATATCCTTCCGGTCATTTTCAGATCAAAAAACGTGCGAAAATCTGCGCGTACGCGTTCGTGCGCGCGATTACGTGCGCGCAAAAATTTAAAATGCTCCAAATTATTTCAATTTTTTTTTGCACACGTTTCAAGCCATATGGAGCATTTGACAACAAATCACTCAAACGCGCATGCGCGCGCGTTTTTTGCACGTTCTGGCATTTTGCAACATATAATCGCCAAATTTTTTCTGTCATCATGTTTGGCACATTTTTCCAAGCATTTTGATACCATGTTCATCTCTTTATCACTATTAATAACGGAATGAGCGTCCGTTCAAGATAAATATCCGTGTGCTCGAGCTCATGTATTACATAGTATATATGGGCAAAAACATGCCTATAAAAAGTTCATTGGGATGAATAAGGACTGCCAAGTTTTTTCATATTTTGATAGAGTATGAGTCGGAGATATGATTTCATAGCTCATTTGGCCATTAAATACATCTTGACGTCATCATAATGGCCTAGGAAGTCAAAATACAAAATTGCATATTATGACGTCATTATATTTTTTGTGTATTCCTCATAATATTGACTGATTTTCTTCCAAATTGCGGTATCTTGTAGCTTAGGAAATTGCCTACAAGATCAATACACACAACTTTTTATTTCATTGACGTCATTATAGTACAAAATTCAATTAAAGGCCACATGTCAGAAGTTTCTCAATTTGCGTGTTATGTCTATGGAAGGTGAAATTCGTTCACATCATGAATCTACATGACATTGATCTTTGAGCACTTTTTAGCTTATTTGTGCTTTATGTTCTCCCAAATTTTGATACGGCGTAGCTAAGCAAATTATCTATAAGAATGATGAACATCATTTATCATTTCGATGACATTATCATAGTAAAAATTTCAATTAAAGGCGACATGTCAGAATTTTCTTAGTTTGCGTGTTAGGCCACTTTTTCTGAAATCCGGATTCTACAAATCTCTATCGAATACCTGAAGGGGGCGCTATACCACTCTTAATCATGGTCTTTATCGTATTCATGATCATTATCATTAGATCATCATCGGCACACTTTCATGATAACAAAATAGGACGTATCACCTAATTCGTCAAAGTGACGAATTAAAGTCTAGTATTTATTTTGTGTCTGTATAGAAGAAATTATTATTATTCTTCCTCAATTTTGTTCGCAGGATATCTCAAGAATGGCAAAAGCCATTGTCATGAAACTTTCAATGATGATAGATCTTAGTCTAACTTAGAACTGCATGACTTTTCAAAGACTCAAAATTATCGTGACGTCATCCAGGCGCCATTTTGTAAAAATCAACTTATGATCATATCTTCATAACGGAAAGTAATTTTTCGTTCATATTTATCATGAATAAGATCAATATCCTTCCGGTCAATTTCAGATCAAAAAACGTGCGCAAATCCGCGCATACGCGTTAGTGCGCGCGTTTACGTGCGCGCACAAATTTAAAATGCTCAAAATCATTCCCAATTTTTTTTGCATACGTTTCAAGCCATATGGAGCATTTGACAAAAAATCACTCAAACGCGCATGCGCGCGCGTTTTTTGCGCGTTCTGGCATTTCGCAACATATAGTCGCCAAATTTTCTTTGTCATCATGTTTGGCACATTCTTCCAAGCATTTTGATACCATGTTCATCTCTTTATCACTATTAATAACGGAATGAGCGTCCGTCCAAAATAAATATCCGCGCGCGAGGTCATGTATTACATAGCATATATGGGCAAAAATATGCTTATAAAAAGTCCATTGGGATGAATAAGGACTGCCAAGTTTTTTTCATATTTTGATAGAGTATGAGTCGGAGATATGATTTCATAGCTCATTTGGCCATTAAATACATCTTGACGTCATCATAATGGCCTTGGAAGTCAAAATACAAAATTGCATATTATGACGTCATTATATTTTTTGAAAATTTAGTGTATTTCTCATAATATTGACTGATTTTCTTCCAAATTGCGGTATCTTGTAGTTGAGGCAATTGCCTTCAAGATAAATACACACTACTTTTTATTTCATTGACGTCATCATAGTACAAAATTCAATGAAAGGCCACATTTCAGAATTTTCTTAATTTGCGTGTTATGCCTAAGGAAGGTGAATTTCGTTCACATCATGAATCTTTATGACATTGATCTTTGAGCACTATCTAGCTTATTGGTATTCTATGTTCTCCCAAATTTTGATACGGTGTAGCTAATAAAATATCTACAATATTAACGTACATCATTTATCATTTCGATGACATCATCATAGTGAAAATTTCAATTAAAGGTGACATGTCAGAATTTTCTTAGTTTGCGTGTTAGGCGACTTTTTCTGAAATCCTGATTCTACAAATCTCTATCGAATACCCGAAGGGGGCGCTATACCACTCTTAATCATGGTCTTTATCGTATTTATGATCATTATCATTAGATCATCATCGGCACACTTTCATGATAACAAAATAGCACGTATCACCTAATTCGTCAAAGTGACGAATTAAAGTCTAGTTAGGTGGTCTGTTGAAAACAGATCACCTATTGTTTTCGTCAGAATTTTCTTTCTTTATTTATTATTAGGTGGTCTGTTGAAAACAGATCACCTATTGTTTTCGTCAGAATTTTCTTTCTTTATTATTTATTATTAGGTGGTCTGTTGAAAACAGATCACCTATTGTTTTCGTCAGAATTTTCTTTCTTTATTATTTATTATTTATTTATTTTTATTTCTCCGCACTTTTTTGTTAACAGGATAACTCAAGATCAGTTCAATCAATTTCGTTCAATTTTAGCACAGTCATAGGTCATTGTCATGAGACGTGACAGTAACATTTTCAAGGTCATCAAATTTTCATGACGTCATCCAGGCGCCATTTTGTGTTTTTTTTGGTACTTTCAACTCATGATCATATCTTCATAACGGAATGGCATTTCTTATTCATATTTATCATGACTAAGGTCAATATCCGTCCGGTCAATTTCAGGTCAAAAAACGCGCGCGCATGCGTACATCCGCGCGTCAGCGCACGCGCAAAAAATAAAAATGCTCAAAATCGTCTCAAATTAATTTTGCATACGTTTCAGGCCATTTTAAGCATTTTGCAAAAAAACGCGCACACGTGAATGGGCGCGCGTTTTCGCGCGTACTGATATTTTACAACATAGAATCGTTGAATTTTTTCTGTCATCATATTTGACACATTTTTCCATGCATTTTGATACCTTGTTCACCTTTTTCTGACCAGTAATAACGGAATGAGCGTCCGTTTAAGATAATGTCCGTGCGTGAGAGCTCTCGTAATACATAGCATACATGGGCAAAAACATGCCTATACAAAATCCATTGTAGCGCTTTAGGATGCAAGGTGACCCCAATTTCGTTTTCATATTTTGATAGAGTATGAATTGGAGATATGATTTCATGTCTCATTTGACCCTCAATTAACTCATGACGTCATCATAATGGCCTCCAAACTCAAAATTTCAATTTGCATATTATGACGTCATCATATTTTTGGAAAATTGATTGTATCTCTGTAAATATTGATCAATTTTCTTTTAAATTTTGATATGTTCTACCTGAGAATATTCTCTACAAATGCAGTCTCCACGATATTTCATTTTGACAAATGCATCATGGCGTATTTTTGCGCTTAAAGGAGGCATGTCAATTTTTCACATTTTGCGTGTATTCTCTATGGGACATGACTTTTTCTCAAAACTGGATTCTACATTCTCGTCTTTCGGGAGCAATATCTCCGTCGTTTTATTTTTGTTTACGCTGAGCTTTGAGTATGTTGCAGCTGAGACAATAAGCTATCACAAGTGTGCCCTTTATTTTTCGATCAGATGCCGGGATCATGCTCATATCTCACTTGCAAAGAGGGATTTGAGAATTCCATTTTCCGTTTACGTGTATTCTCTATGGGAAATGTTTTGGTATATCGGTAACGCACTTGACTTCCGACCTCGAGGTCCTTGGTTCGAGTCCGGGCGTCTCCAACAATTTTTTTTCTTCATTTTTTTTTCTTTTTTGACTTTTCAATGATCATAAAATTGAAAACAGACCACCTAATTCGTCACCATGACGAATTAAATTTCTAGTTAGGTGGTCTGTTGTCAACAGACCACCTATTGTTTTCGTCAGAATTTTCTTTCTTTATTTATTAGGTGGTCTGTTGTCAACAGACCACCTATTGTTTTCGTCAGAATTTTCTTTCTTTATTTATTTATTATTATTATTATTTATTTTTATTTCTTCCCGTTTTTTGTTTATCGGTTAACTCAAGATCGGTTGCGTTAATTTCTTTCAATTTTGACACAGTCATAAGTCATTGTCATGAGACGTGACAGGAACATTTTCAAGGTCATCAGGTTATCGTGACGTCATCCAGGCGCCATTTTGTGAAATCACGTTATCCATCATATCTTCATGATGCATAAGCAAAAATCATTCATATTCATATCACATATACTTCAGGTCAAGGGTCAACAGGTCATGTCATCAAAGGTCACATAAAGGTCATGACGCGCGCGTACGCGTGCGTCAAAATTTTAGAATGCTCAAAATCACTTAACTATTAAAGGAGAGTACGAATCAGGTCATTTTAAGCATTTCAAAATTTTCCGTCCGTAAGTGTCCCCGCGCGCGTTGCGCGCGCTCACAACGCGCGGAAAAGGTCAAATTCAATTTTTTTACATGATTTAGATTCCTCTTACCGTAAATGACAATTTACATTAATTTCAGTCACTCTTGACCTTTTATAAGGCCGTGAGCGCGCGTCAAAGTTCAAAATCCGCGCGTGCTGCTATGGGCAATATAATGCAAATTTGATCAAAAACATCCCATTTTAAAAATCAAAATAGCTCTTCAGATAGTCAATTGACCCCAACTTTTATATCATGGTTGGAAAAAGCATGAGTTGGAGATATGATTTCATGTCTCATTTGACCCTCAATTAACTCATGACGTCATCATAATGGCCTCCAAACTCAAAATTTTAATTTTCATATTATGACGTCAGCAGATTTCTGGAAAATAGACTGTATCTCTGTAAATATTGATCAATTTTCTTCCAAATTTTGATATGATCTAGCTGAGACAATTTTCTACAAATGCAGTCGCCACGATATTTCATTTTGACAATGGCATCGTGGCGTATTTTTGCGATTAAAGGAGGCATGTCAATTTTTCACATTTTGCGTGTATTCTCTATGGGACATGACTTTTTCTCAAAACTGGATTCTACATCCTGTCTTTTGCGAGCAATATCTCCGTCGTTTTAGCTTTGTTTACGCTGAACTTTGAGTATGTTGTAGCTGAGACAATAAGCTATCACAAGTGTGCCCTTTATTTTTCGATCAGATGCCGGGATCATGCTCATATTTCAATTACAAAGTGGGATTTGTGCATTCCATTTTCCGTTTACGTGTAATCTCTATGGGAAATGTTTCGGTATATCGGTAACGCACTTGACTTCCGACCTCGAGGTCCCTGGTTCGAGTCCGGGCGTCTCCAACAATTTTTTTTCTTCACTTTTTTTTCTTTTTGACCATTCACTCTACCATCTCCTTTGAATATTAAAACACGTACAATCGCAAATAATGTAATAAACAACCATATTTACTTTATTATTACCCTATTATCACTAGATCCATTACTTTTTGCGTGTAATCCTTATGGGAGATGACTTTTTCTCAAATCTGGATTCTACATTCTTGTCTTTTGCGAGCAATATCGCCGTTATTGCGGCTTGATTTTTGTTGATTTTTGAGTATGTTGTAGCTGAGACTATATACTATCTAAATGTTCTCTCATTTTTTTCAGTCTGATGTCATCGTGGTCTGTTGATGATAATCATCAACATCATCATGATCATCATCATCGTCATCACCATTACTATCAAGATCATCATCATCATCATCATCATGATGATCATCATTGTTTACATGTCTATATAACTTCTCCCTTTCTCAATATAGTAAATATTATAATCTATCATAAGACTTGAAGACAGACCACCTAAATCGTCCCCATGACGAATTAAATGTCTAGTTTATTATTTATTTTTATTTATTTCTCCACTTTTTTGTGCAACCGATTTCTCAATATCCATCAACCCAATTTCCCTCAATTTTGACACAGTCATAGGTAATCATCATGAGACGTGACAGGAACATTTTCAAGGTCATCAAGTTATCGTGACGTCATCCAGGCGCCATTTTGTGAAATCACATTATCCATCATATCTTCATGATGCGTACTCAAAGTTCATTCATATTCATATCACATATACTTCAGGTCAAGGGTCAACAGGTCATGTCATCAAAGGTCACATAAAGGTCACGACGCGCGCGTATGTGCGCGTCAAAATTTAAAATTGCTTAAAATCACTTAACTATTAAACGAGAGTACGAATCAGGTCATTTGAAGCATTTCAAAATTTTCCGTCCGTACATGTCCCCGCGCGCGGTGTGCGCGCTCACAGCGCGCGGAAAAGGTCAAATTCAAAATGTTTACATGATTTGGATTCCTCTTAACGTAATTGACAATTTACATCAATTTCAGTCACTCTTCATATTTCATAAGGCCGTGAGCGTGCGTCAAAGTTCAAAATCCGCGCGTACTGCTATGGGCAATATAATGCAAATTTGATCAAAAACATGCCATTTTAAAAATCGAAGTAGCTCTTCAGATAGTCCATTGACCCCCAATTTTTATATCATGGTTGGAGAAAACATGAGTTGGAGATATGATTTCATACCACCCTGACTCGTACAAAGTGAAATAAAGTCATCATATTGGCATCTAAACTCAAACAAATGTATTTTGTTGATGACGTCATTTTTGTCTTTGTTTATTTGAGATTATCTCACTTATCGGTGATCGATCTTCTCCCAGATTTTAATATGTTGTAGCTGAGATAATTTTCTATCAGAATAAGTCATTTATTTTTCATTTAGATGACGTCATCATAGTTAAATATTCGATTAAAGGCGACAATGCATAATTTGTCATATTTGCGTGTTATGTCTATGGGAGGTTACTTTTTTCTAAACATGAATCTGCTTTTCAATGTGTTTTGACCAGTATCTCGGTTATTATTCAACAGTTTTCTCCCAAATTTTAGTATGTTGTAGCTGAGACTATTTGCTATCTAAATATTTCCTCATTTTTTCAATCAGATGTCAGAATCACGCTCATGATCATGATCATCATCATTATCATAATGATGATAATCATCCTCATCAACATCATCATGATCATCATCATAATCATTACTATCAGGATCATCATCATCATAATCATCATTGTTTACATGTCTTTATAACTTCTCCCTTTTTCAATATAGTAAATATTATAATCTATTATAAGACTTGAAGACAGACCACCTTATTCGTCTTCGTGACGAATTAAATTTCTAGTTAGGTGGTCTGTCAACGACAGACTACCTATTGATTTCGTCAGAATTTTCTTTATTAGGTGGTCTGTTAACAACAGACCACCTATTGATTTCGTCAGAATTTTCTTTATTATTATTATTATTATTATTATTATTATTATTATTATTATTTATTTTTATTTCTTCCCGTTTTTTGTTCCTAGGATAACTCAAGTTCGGTTTCGTCAATTTCATTCAATTTTGGCACAGTCATAGGTCATTGTCATGAGACGTGACAGGAACATTTTCAAGGTCATCAAGTCATCGTGACGTCATCCAGGCGCCATTTTGTGAAATCACGTTATCCATCATATCTTCATGATGCATCAGCAAAGGTCATTCATATTCATATCACATATACTTCAGGTCAAGGGTCAACAAGTCATGTCATGAAAGGTCACATAAAGGTCATGACGCGCACGTACGCGCGCGTCAAAATTTTAAGATGCTCAAAATCACTTAACTACTAAAGGAGAGTACGAATCAGGTCATTTTAAGCATTTCAAAATTTTCCGTCCGTAAGTGTCCGCGCGCGCGGTGCGCGCGCTCATGACGCGCAGAAAAAGTCAAATTCAAAATGTTTACATGATTTGGATTCCTCTTAACGTAATTGACAATTTACATTAATTTCAGTCACTCTTCATATTTAATAAGGCCGTGAGCGTGCGTCAAAGTTCAAAATCCGCGCGTACTGATATGGGCGATATAATGCAAATTTAATCAAAAACATGCCATTTTAAAAATCGAAATAGCTCTTCAGATAGTCCATTGACCCCCAATTTTTATATCATGGTTGGAGAAAGCATGAGATGGAGATATGATTTCATACCACCCTGACTCGTACAAAGTGTAACAAAGTCTTCATATTGACATCTAAACTCAACAAAATGTATTTTTATGATGACGTCATTTTTGTCTTTGTTTAATTGAGATTATCTCACTTATCGGTGATCGATTTTCTCCCAGATTTTGATATGTTGTAGCTGAGATAATTTTCTATCAGAATAAGTCATATTTTTTTCATTTGGATGACGTCATCATAGTAAAATATTCGATTAAAGGCGACAATGCATAATTTGTCATATTTGCGTGTTATGTCTATGGGAGGTCACTTTTTTCAAAACATGAATCTGCATGACAATGTGTTTTGACCAGTATCTCGGTTGTTATTCAACAGTTTTCTCCCAAATTTTAGTATTTTGTCGCTGAGACTATATGTTATCTTAATCATTCCTCATTTTTCCAAGAAGATGTCAGAATCACGCTCATGATCATGATCATCATCATTATCATAATGATGATAATCATCCTCATCAACATCATCATCATCATCATCATCATAATCATTACTATCAAGATCATCATCATCTTAATCATCATTGTTTACATGTCTATATAACTTCTCCTTTTTTCAATATAGTAAATATTATAATCTATTATAAGACTTGAAGACAGACCACCTTATTCGTCTTCGTGACGAATTAAATTTCTAGTTATTATTATTATTATTTATTTTTATTTCTTCCCGTTTTTTGTTCCTAGGATAACTCACGTTCGGTTTCGTCAATTTCATTCAATTTTGTAACAGTCATAGGTCATTGTCATGAGAAGTGACAGGAACATTTTCAAGGTCATCAGGCCATCGTGACGTCATCCAGGCGCCATTTTGTGAAATCACGTTATCCATCATATCTTCATGATGCATCAGCAAAGGTCATTCATATTCATATCACATATATTTCAGGTCAAAGGTCAACAGGTCATGTCATCAAAAGTCACATAAAGGTCATGACGCGCGCGTACGTGCGCGTCAAAATTTTAAAAAGCTCAAAATCACTTAACTACTAAAGGAGAGTACGAATCAGGTCATTTTAAGCATTTCAAAATTTTCCGTCCGTACATGTCCCCGCGCGCAGTGCGCGCGCTCATGACGCGCAGAAAAAGTCAAATTCAAAATGTTTACATGATTTGGATTCCTCTCAACGTAATTGACAATTTACATTAATTTCAGTCACTCTTCATATTTAATAAGGCCGTGAGCGTGCGTCAAAGTTCAAAATCCGCGCGTACTGCTATGGGCAATATAATGCAAATTTGATCAAAAACATGCCATTTTAAAAATCGAAATAGCTCTTCAGATAGTCCATTGACCCCCAATTTTTATATCATGGTTGGAGAAAGCATGAGTTGGAGATATGATTTCATACCACCCTGACTCTTTCAAAGTGAAATAAAGTCATCATATTGGCATCTAAACTCAAACAAATGTATTTTCTTGATGACGTCATTTTTGTCTTTGTTTATTTGAGATTATCTCACTTATCGGTGATCGATCTTCTCCCAGATTTTGATATGTTGTAGCTGAGATAATTCTCTATCAGAAATATGCCATTTATTTTTCATTTAGATGACGTCATCATAGTTAAATATTTGATTAAAGGCGACAATGCATAATTTGTCATTTTTGCGTGTTATGTCTATGGGAGGTCACTCTTTTCTAAACATGAATCTGCATGACAATGTGTTTTGACCAGTATCTCGGTTGTTATTCAACAGTTTTCTCCCAAATTTTAGTATGTTGTCGCTGAGACTATATGTTATCTAAATCACCCCTCATTTTTTCGATCAGATGTCAGAATCACGCGCATGATCATGATCATCATCATTATCATAATGATGATAATCATCCTCATCAACATCATCATGATCATGATCATCATAATCATTACTATAAAGATCATCAGCATCATAATCATCATTATGTACATGTCTATATAACTTCTCCCTTTTTCAATACAGTAAATATTACAATCTATTATAAGACTTGAAGACAGACCACCTTATTCGTCTTCGTGACGAATTAAATTTCTAGTATTTTAATTGAATTTGTACAAAAACACAATTCAATTAAAATCAATTTCTGACCACTTTTTTGTGTGCACGATTACTCAAAATTGAACCGTCCAATTTCTTTTAAATTTAAAACAGTCATAGGTCATTGTCTTGAGACGTGACAGGAACATTTTCAAGTTCATCAAAATGTCGTGACGTCATCCAGGCGCCATTTTGTGAAGTACTCTAAAATACAACTCATGATCATATCTTCATAACCGTAACTCATTTCTCATTCATATTTATAACGATTAAGGTCAATATCCGTGCGGTCAACTTAAGGTCAATAAACGCGCGCGTAAGGGTACGTCCGCGCGTCGGTGCGCGCAAAACTAAAAAATGCTCAAAATCACTTTTTGATCAAATTAGAGTACGTTTTAGGCCATTTCAAGCATTTCGAAAATTTTGCGTGCGAACACCTTTGCGCGCGCATAAATTTGCGCGCACGTTTGTGTTCGTAATGGTCGTACGCAACCTAGAATCGCCATTTTTTTGTCTATCGTAGTATTGCCCATTTTTTTCCGAACAATTTGATACCATGTGTATCTCTTTATGACCATTAATAACGAAATGAGCGCCCGTTCAAGGTAAATGTCTGTGCGTGCGAGCTCTTGTAATACATAGCATATATGGGCAAAACATGCCTATACGAAATACATTATAGCTCTTTAGAATGCAAGTTGACCCCACAATTTTTTGCGTGTCAAACTCGTGAGAAATAATCGGGCCAGTTGTAAATAACATCGCGCACCAGCTGCTGGTGACAATGACAATGTATATTACGCGTATAACAAAATGCGCACCATGCACGAACTCTATTGTGACGTCACAATCAGACTCTTGGCACACTGTTTGCAGTGTTTCGAAAATTCGTCAAGCACTTGATGCACAGTGCTTGTTTGACGATGTTTTTGCAACTTCTAATGCTAGGAAATCCTGTGCAGTGTAGGCTACATTATTTATAAGATATTTATTTATAATTTATAATTCATGAGATAGTATCAGATAGTAAGAGTTTCTTGTTTGCTCTAGATGTCTGATGTGGTTAATATTAGTATTATTTACTGCCTAATTCAGGGCAATACGACTTGCCATATATCATCCTCACCTTCGGTTCGGGCGATATACGTCGTATTGCCCAAAAGGCAGTCAATATTACTTAATTTTGCATCATCATGATAATTTCTTAATATTTCGTTCATCAGTTCAGCTCATCAGTTTAGTTCAGTTCATCAGTTCATCCGTTTAGCTCATCAATTCAGTTCATTTCACATCAGTTCAATTTATCAGTTCATCAGTTCATCAGTACTGTATTCATCAATATATATCTTAATACATCATTTTACATTAACATCATTTCATGGGGTAATTGAATTGAAGATGAGCATGATCATAAGACTTAAAGACAGACCACCTAATTCGTCCCCATGACGAATTAAATTTCTAGTATTTTAATTGAATTTGTACAAAAACACAATTCAATTAAAATAAATTTGTGACCACTTTTTTGTTCCCACGATTACTCAAAATTGAACCGTGCAAATTCAATTAAATTTGACAGAGTCATAGGTCATTGTCTTAAGACGTGACAGGAACATTTTCAAGTTCATTCAAATATCGTGACGTCATCCAGGCGCCATTTTGTGAAGTACTCTGAAAATCAACTCATGATCATATCTTCATAACCGTAAATAATTTCTCATTCATATTTATAACGATTATGGTCAATATCCGTCCGGTCAATTTGAGGTCAATTAACGCGCGCGTACGCGTCCGTTCGCGCGTCGGTGCGCGCGAAAATAAAAAATGCTCATAATCACTTTTTGATCCAATTAGAGTACGTTTTAGGCCATTTCAAGCATTTCGAAAAAATGCGTGCGCACAGCTTTGCGCGCGCGTTTCCGCGCGTAATGGCATTTTGCAACATAGAATCGCCAATTTTTTTCTTTCATCATATTTAACACATTTTCTCAAGCATTTCAATACGTTGTTCACCTTTTTCTGCCCATTAATAACGGAATGAGCGTCCGTTTAAGATAATGTCCGTGCGTGCGAGCTCTTGTTATACATAACATATATGGGCAAAAACATGCCTATACAAAATCCATTGTAGCGCTTTAGGATGAAAGGTGAACCTAATTTGTTTTCAAATTTTTGATAGAGTATGAATCGGAGATATGATTTCATGTCTCATTTGACCCTCAATTAACTCATGACGTCATCATAATGGCCTCCGAACTCAAAATTTCAATTTGCATATTATGACGTCATCATATTTTTGGAAAAATGATTGTATCTCTGTGAATATTGATCGGTTTAATTCCAGATTTTGATATGTTCTAGCTGAGACAATTTTCTACAAATAAAGTCACGACGTATTTTTCATTTTGACAAATGCATCATGGCGTATTTTTGCGATTAAAGGAGGCATGTCAATTTTTCACATTTTGCGTGTATTCTCTATAGGACATGACTTTTTCTCAAAACTGGATTTTACCTTCCCGTCTTTCACGAGCAATATCTCCGTCGTTTTAGCTTTGTTTTCTCTGAGCTTCGAGTATGTTGTAGCTGAGACAATAAGCTATCGCAAATGTGCCCTTTATTTTTCGATCAGATGCCGAGATCATGCTCATATTTCACTTGCAACGTAGGATTTGAGAATTCCATTTCCCGTTTACGTGTAATCTCTATGGGAAATGTTTTGGTATATCGGTAACGCACTTGACTTCCGACCTCGAGGTCCCTGGTTCGAGTCCGGGCGTCTCCAACAATTTTTTTTCTTCACTTTTTTTTTTCTTTTTGACCTTTCAATCTACCATCTCCTTTGAATATTAAAACACGTACAATCGCAAATAATGTTATAAACAACCATATTTACTTTATTATTACCCTATTATCACTAGATCCATTACTTTTTGCGTGTAATCCTTATGGGAGATGACTTTTTCTCAAATCTGGATTCTACATTCTTGTCTTTTGCGAGCAATATCGCCGTTATTTCGGCTTGATTTTTGTTGATTTTTGAGTATGTTGTAGCTGAGACTATGTACTATCTAAATGTTCTCTCATTTTTTTCAGTCTGATGTCATCGTGGTCTGTTGATGATAATCATCATCATCATGATCATCATCATCATCATCATCGTCATCACCATTACTATCAAGATCATCATCATGATCATCATGATGATCATCATTGTTTACATGTCTATATAACTTCTCCATTTCTCAATTTAGTAAATATTATAATCTATCATAAGACTTGAAGACAGACCACCTAATTCGTCCCCATGACGAATTAAATGTCTAGTTAGGTGGTCTGTTATCAACAGACCACCTATTGATTTCGTCAGAATTTTCTTTATTTATTTATTTATTTATTTATTTATTATTATTTATTTTTATTTCTTCCCGTTTTTTGTTCCTAGGATAACTCAAGTTCGGTTAAGTCATTTTGATTCAATTTTGGCACAGTCATGGGTCATTATCATGAGACGTGACAGGAACATTTTCAAGGTCATCAAGTCATCGTGACGTCATCCAGGCGCCATTTTGTGAAATCACGTTATCCATCATATCTTCATGATGCATCAGCAAAGGTCATTCGTATTCATATCACATATACTTCAGGTCAAGGGACAACAGGTCATGTCATCAAAGGTCACATAAAGGTCATGACGCGCGCGTACGTGCGCGTCAAAATTTTAAAAAGCTCAAAATCACTTAACTACTAAAGGAGAGTACGAATCAGGTCATTTTAAGCATTTCAAAATTTTCCGTCCGTACATGTCCCCGCGCGCGGTGCGCGCGCTCATGACGCGCAGAAAAAGTCAAATTCAAAATGTTTACATGATTTGGATTCCTCTTAACGTAATTAACAATTTACATTAATTTCAGTCACTCTTCATATTTAATAAGGCCGTGAGCGTGCGTCAAAGTTCAAAATCCGCGCGTACTGCTATGGGCAATATAATGCAAATTTGATCAAAAACATGCCATTTTAAAAATCGAAATAGCTCTTCAGATAGTCCATTGACCCCCAATTTTTATATCATGGTTGGAGAAAGCATGAGTTGGAGATATGATTTCATACCACCCTGACTCGTACAAAGTGAAATAAAGTCATCATATTGGCATCTAAACTCAAACAAATGTATTTTCTTGATGACGTCATTTTTGTCTTTGTTTATTTGAGATTATCTCACTTATCGGTGATCGATCTTCTCCCAGATTTTGATATGTTGTAGCTGAGATAATTCTCTATCTGAAATATGTCATTTTTTTTTCATTTAGATGACGTCATCATAGTTAAATATTTGAATAAAGGCGACAATGCATAATTTGTCATTTTTGCGTGTTATGTCTATGGGAGGTCACTCTTTTCTAAACATGAATCTGCATGACAATGTGTTTTGACCAGTATCTCGGTTGTTATTCAAGAGTTTTCTCCCAAATTTTAGTATGTTGTAGCTGAGACTATTTGCTATCTAAATATTTCCTCATTTTTTCAATCAGATGTCAGGATCATGCTCATACTCATCATCGTCATCATCATCATCAATATCATCATCATCATCATCATCATCATCAATGTCACCATCATCATCATCATCATGGTCTGAAGATGATTATCATCAACATCATCATGATCATGATCATTATCACCATCATCATTAACATTATCGTTTTTATCATCATATAACATTATCATTATCATGATCATCATCACCTTTACTATCATGATCATCATCATGTTCATCATGATCATCATTGTTTACATGTCTATATAACTTCTCCCATTCTCAATTCTATCATAAGACTTAGACAGACCACCTTATTCGTCTTCGTGACGAATTAAATTTCTAGTTAGGTGGTCTGTCAACGACAGACCACCTATTGATTTCGTCAGAATTTTCTTTATTTATTTATTTATTATTATTCTTTATTTTTATTTCTTCCCGTTTTTTGTGGACAGAATAACTTCAAGTTTGGTTTAGTCAATTTGATTCAATTTTAGCACAGTCATAGGTCATTGTCATGACACGTGTCTAGAACATTTTCAAGGTCATCAAGTTATCGTGACGTCATCCAGGCGCCATTTTGTGAAATCACATTATCCATCATATCTTCATGATGCATCAGCAAAGGTCATTCATATTCATATCACATATACTTTAGGTCAAGGTTCAACAGGTCATGTCATCAAAGGTCACATAAAGGTCATGACGCGCGCGTACGTGTGCGTCAAAATTTTAAAAAGCTCAAAATCACTTAATTACTAAAGGAGAGTACGAATCAGGTCATTTTAAGCATTTCAAAATTTTCCGTCCGTAAGTGTCAACGCGCGCGTTGTGCGCGCTCACAGCGCATAGAAAAGGTCAAATTCAAAATGTTTACATGATTTGGATTCCTCTTAACGTAATTGACAATTTACATTAATTTCAGTCACTCTTCATATTTCATAAGGCCGTGAGCGTGCGTCAAAGTTCAAAATCCGCGCGTACTGCTATGGGCAATATAATGCAAATTTGATCAAAAACATGCCATTTTAAAAATCGAAATAGCTCTTCAGATAGTCCATTGACCCCCAATTTTTATATCATGGTTGGAGAAAGCATGAGTTGGAGATATGATTTCATACCACCCTGACTCGTACAAAGTGAAATACAGTCATCATATTGGCATCTAAACTCAAACAAATGTAATTTGTTGATGACGTCATTTTTGTCTTTGTTTATTTGAGATTATCTCACTTATCGGTGATCGATCTTCTCCCAGATTTTGATATGTTGTAGCTGAGATAATTCTCTATCAGAAATATGTCATTTATTTTTCATTTAGATGACGTCATCATAGTTAAATATTTGATTAAAGGCGACAATGCATAATTTGTCATTTTTGCGTGTTATGTCTATGGGAGGTCACTCTTTTCTAAACATGAATCTGCATGACAATGTGTTTTGACCAGTATCTCGGTTGTTATTCAACAGTTTTCTCCCAAATTTTAGTATGTTGTAGCTGAGACTATTTGCTATCTAAATATTTCCTTATTTTTTCAATCAGATGTCAGGATCATGCTTATGCTCATCATCATCATTAACATTATCGTTTTTATCATCATATAACATTATCATTATCATCATCACCTTTACTATCATGATCATCATCATGGTCATCATGATCATCATTGTTTACATATCTATATAACTTCTCCCATTCTCAAATCTATCATAAGACTTAGACAGACCACCTTATTCGTCTTCGTGACGAATTAAATTTCTAGTTTTTATTTCTTCCCGTTTTTTGTGCCCAGGATAACTTCAAGTTTGGTTTAGTCAATTTGATTCAATTTTGGCACAGTCATAGGTCATTGTCATGACACGTGTCTAGAACATTTTCAAGGTCATCAAGTTATCGTGACGTCATCCAGGCGCCATTTTGTGAAATCACATTATCCATCATATCTTCATGATGCATCAGCAAAGGTCATTCATATTCATATCACATATACTTCAGGTCAAGGGTCAACAGGTCATGTCATCAAAGGTCACATAAAGGTCATGACGCGCGTGTATGTGCGCGTCAAAATTTAAAATTGCTCAAAATCACTTAACTATTAAACGAGAGTACGAATCAGGTCATTTTAAGCATTTCAAAATTTTCCGTCCGTACATGTCCCCGCGCGCGTTGCGCGCGCTCATGACGCGCGGAAAAAGTCAAATTCAAAATGTTTACATGATTTGGATTCCTCTTAACGTAATTGACAAGTTACATTAATTTCAGTCACTCTTCATATTTAATAAGGCCGTGAGCGTGCGTCAAAGTTCAAAATCTGCGCGTGCTGCTATAGGCAATATAATGCAAATTTCATCAAAAACATGCCATTTTAAAAATCGAAATAGCTCTTCAGATAGTCCATCGACCCCCAATTTTTATATCATGGTTGGAAACAGCATGAGTTGTAGATATGATTTCATACCACCCTGACTCGTACAAAGTGAAACAAAGTCATCATATTGGCATCTAAACTCAAACAAATGTTTTTTTTTGATGACGTCATTTTTGTCTTTGTTTAATTGAGATTATCTCACTTATCGGTGATCGATTTTCTCCCAGAATTTAATATGTTGTAGCTGAGATAATTCTCTATCAAAAATATTCATTCATTTTTCATTTCGATGACGTCATCATAGTTAAATATTCCGATAAAGGCGACAATGCATAATTTGTCATATTTGCGTGTTATGTCTATGGGAGGTCACTTTTTTCAAAACATGAATCTGCATGACAAGGTGTTTTGACCAGTATCTCGGTTGTTATTCAACAGTTTTCTCCCAAATTTTAGTATGTTGTAGCTGAGACTATTTGCTATTTAAATATTTCCTTATTTTTTCAATCAGATGTCAGGATCATGCTTGTGCTCATCATCATCATTAACATTATCGTTTTTATCATCATATAACATTATCATTATCATCATCATCATCACTTTTACTATCATGATCATCATCATGGTCATCATGATCATCATTGTTTACATGTCTATATAACTTCTCCCATTCTCAATTCTATCATAAGACTTAAAGAGACCACCTTATTCGTCTTCGTGACGAATTACATTTCTAGTTAGGTGGTCTGTCAACGACAGACCACCTATTGATTTCGTCAGAATTTTCTTTATTTATTTATTTATTTATTATTATTATTATTATTATTTATTTTTATTTCTTCCCGTTTTTTGTTCCTAGGATAACTCAAGTTCGGTTTCGTCAATTTCATTCAATTTTGGCACAGTCATAGGTCATTGTCATGAGACGTGACAGGAACATTTTCAAGGTCATCAGGTCATCGTGACGTCATCCAGGCGCCATTTTGTGAAATCACGTTATCCATCATATCTTCATGATGCATCAGCAAAGGTCATTCATATTCATATCACATATACTTCAGGTCAAGGGTCAACAAGTCGTGTCATGAAAGGTCACATAAAGGTCATGACGCGCACGTACGCGCGCGTCAAAATTTTAAGATGCTCAAAATCACTTAACTACTAAAGGAGAGTACGAATCAGGTCATTTTAAGCATTTCAAAATTTTCCGTCCGTAAGTGTCCGCGCGCGCGGTGCGCGCGCTCATGACGCGCAGAAAAAGTCAAATTCAAAATGTTTACATGATTTGGATTCCTCTTAACGTAATTGACAATTTACATTAATTTCAGTCACTCTTCATATTTAATAAGGCCGTGAGCGTGCGTCAAAGTTCAAAATCCGCGCGTACTGCTATGGGCGATATAATGCAAATTTGATCAAAAACATGCCATTTTAAAAATCAAAATAGCTCTTCAGATAGTCCATTGACCCCCAATTTTTATATCATGGTTGGAGAAAGCATGAGATGGAGATATGATTTCATACCACCCTGACTCGTACAAAGTGTAACAAAGTCTTCATATTGACATCTAAACTCAACAAAATGTATTTTTATGATGACGTCATTTTTGTCTTTGTTTAATTGAGATTATCTCACTTATCGGTGATCGATTTTCTCCCAGATTTTGATATGTTGTAGCTGAGACAATTTTCAACAAATGTCGTTGCCACGATATTTCATTTGACAAAAGCATCATGGCGTATTTTTGCAATTAAAGGAGGCATGTCAATTTTCACATTTTGCGTGTATTCTCTACGGGACATGACTTTTTCTCAAAACTGGATTCTACATTCTTGTCTTTCGCGAGCAATATCTCCGTCGTTTTATCTTCGTTTACGCTGAGCTTTGAGTATGTTGTAGCTGAGACAATGAGCTATGATAAGTGTGCCCTTTATTTTTCGATCAAATGCCGGTATCATGCTCATATTTCACTTACAAAGTGGGATTTGAGAATTGTATTTTCCGTTTCCGTGTAATCTCTATGGGAAATATTTTGGTATATCGGTAACGCACTCGACTTCCGACCTCGAGGTCCCTGGATCGAGTCCGGGCGTCTCCAACAATTTTTTTTCATCAATTTTTTTACTTTTTGACGTGTCAATGATCATGAAAATTGAAGACAGACCACCTAATATTTTAATTGAATTTGTACAAAAACACAATTCAATTAAAATAAATTTGTGACCACTTTTTTGTTCCCACGATTACTCAAAATTGAACCGTGCAAATTCAATTAAATTTGACAGAGTCATAGGACATCGTCTTAAGACGTGACAGGAACATTTTCAAGTTCATTCAAATATCGTGACGTCATCCAGGCGCCATTTTGTGAAGCACTCTGAAAATCAACTCATGATCATATCTTCATAACTGTTAATAATTTCTCATTCATATTTATAACGATTAAGGTCAATATCCGTCCGGTCAACTTAAGGTCAATAAACGCGCGCGTACGCGTACGTCCGCGCGTCGGTGCGCGCAAAACTAAAAAATGCTCAAAATCACTTTTTGATCAAATTAGAGTACGTTTTAGGCTATTTTAAGCATTTCGAAAAAAATGCGTGCGCACAGCTTTGCGCGCGCGTTTCCGCGCGTAATGGCATTTTGCAACATAGAATCGCCAATTTTTTTCTTTCATCATATTTAACACACTTTCTCAAGCATTTCAATACGTTGTTCACCTTTTTCTGCCCATTAATAACGGAATGAGCGTCCGTTTAAGATAATGTCCGTGCGTGCGAGCTCTTGTTATACATAACATATATGGGCAAAAACATGCCTATACAAAATCCATTGTAGCGCTTTAGGATGGAAGGTGAACCTAATTTGTTTTCAAATTTTGATAGAGTATGAATCGGAGATATGATTTCATGTCTCATTTGACCCTCAATTAACTCATGACGTCATCATAATGGCCTCCGAACTCAAAATTTCAATTTGCATATTATGACGTCATCATATTTTTGGAAAAATGATTGTATCTCTGTGAATATTGATCGGTTTAATTCTAGATTTTGATATGTTTTAGCTGAGACAATTCTCTACAAATAAAGTCACGACGTATTTTTCATTTTGACAAATGCATCATGGCGTATTTTTGCGATTAAAGGAGGCATGTCAATTTTTCACATTTTGCGTGTATTCTCTATGGGACATGACTTTTTCTCAAAACTGGATTCTACATTCTCGTCTTTCGCGAGCAATATCTCCGTCGTTTTATCTTTGTTTACGCTGAGCTTTGAGTATGTTGTAGCTGAGACAATAAGCTATCACAAGTGTGCCCTTTATTATTCGATCAGATGCCGAGATCATGCTCATATTTCACTTGCAACGTGGGATTTGAGAATTCCATTTCCCGTTGACGTGTAATCTCTATGGGAAATGTTTTGGTATATCGGTAACGCACTTGACTTCGGACCTCGAGATCCCTGGTTCGAGTCCGGGCGTCTCCAACAATTTTTTTTCTTCACTTTTTTTTCCTTTTGACCTTTCACTGTACCATCTCCTTTGAATATTAAAACACGTACAATCGCAAATAATGTAATAAACAACCATATTTACTTTATTATTACCCTATCACTTGATCCATTATTCTTCATTCATAAATTCATATCTCAATACATCATTTTACATTAACATCATTTTATTGGGTAATTGAATTGAAGATGAGCATGATCATAAGAATTGAAGACAGACCACCTAATTCGTCCCCATGACGAATTAAATTTCTAGTATTTTAATTGAATTTGTACAAAAACACAATTCAATTAAAATAAATTTGTGACCACTTTTTTGTTCCCACGATTACTCAAAATTGAACCGTGCAAATTCAATTAAATTTGACAGAGTCATAGGTCATCGTCTTAAGACGTGACAGGAACATTTTCAAGTTCATTCAAATATCGTGACGTCATCCAGGCGCCATTTTGTGAAGTACTCTGAAAATCAACTCATGATCATATCTTCATAACCGTAAATAATTTCTCATTCATATTTATAACGATTATGGTCAATATCCGTCCGGTCAATTTGAGGTCAATTAACGCGCGCGTACGCGTCCGTTCGCGCGTCGGTGCGCGCGAAAATAAAAAATGCTCATAATCACTTTTTGATCCAATTAGAGTACGTTTTAGGCCATTTCAAGCATTTCGAGAATTTTGCGTGCGCACACCTTTCCGCGCGCATAAATTTGCGCGCACGTTTTTGTTCGTAATGGTCGAACGCAACCTTAAATCGCCATGTTTTGTCTATCATAGTATTGCCCATTTTTTTCCGAACAATTTGATACCATGTTTATCTCTTTATGACCATTAATAACGAAATGAGCGTCCGTTCAAGGTAAATGTCTGTGCGTGCGAGCTCTTTTAATACATAGCATATGAGCAAAAACATGCCTATACGAAATACATTATTAACCGTATAGAACAAATATTATTGCTCGATCTGAAAAGTCAACGGCAAAATGCGTGGGAAAGTAGTGAGCAATAATCGAGCCAGTTGTACATTTCATCGCGCACCAGCTGCTGGTGACCATGACAATGTATATTACGCATATAATAGAATGCGCACTATGAGCGAACTCCATTGTGACGTAACAATCACACCCTAGGCATACTGTTTGCAGTGTATCTCTGTAAATGTTGATCAATTTTCTTCCAAATTTTGATATGTTCTAGCTGAGACAATTTTCTACAAATAAAGTCACGACGTATTTTTCATTTTGACAATGGCATCATGGCGTATTTTAGTGATTAAAGGAGGCATGTCAATCTTTCACATTTTGCGTGTATTCTCTATGGGATATGACTTTTTCTCAAAACTGGATTCTACATTCTTGTCTTTCGCGAGCAATATCTCCGTCGTTTCATCTTTGTTTATGCTGAGCTTTGAGTATGTTGTAGCTGAGACAATAAGCTATCACAAGTGTGCCCTTTATTTTTCGATCAGATGCCGGGATCATGCTCATATTTCACTTACAAAGTGGGATTTGAGAATTCCATTTTTCGTTTACGTGTAATCTCTATGGGAAATGTTTTGGTATATCGGTAACGCACTTGACCTGCGACCTCGAGGTCCCTGGTTCGAGTCAGGGCGTCTCCAACAATTTTTTTTCTTCACTTTTTTTTTCTTTTTGACCTGTCACTGTACAATCTCCTTTGAATATTAAAACACGTAGAATCGCACATAATGTAATAAACAACCATATTTACTTTATTATTACCCTATTATCACTTGATCCATTATTCTTCATTCATCAATTCATATCTCAATTCATCATTTTACATTAACATCATTTTATTGGGTAATTTAATTGAAGATGAGCATGATCATAAGAATTGAAGATGAGCATGATCATAAGAATTGAAGACAGACCACCTAATTCGTCCTAATGACGAATTAAATGTCTAGTTTATTATTATTATTATTATTATTTATTTTTATTTCTTCCCGTTTTTTGTTTATCGGTTAACTCAAGATCGGTTGTGTTAATTTCTTTCAATTTTGACACAGTCATAGGTCATCGTCATGAGACGTGACAGGAACATTTTCAAGGTCATCAGATTATCGTGACGTCATCCAGGCGCCATTTTGTGAAATCACATTATCCATCATATCTTCATGATGCATCAGCAAAGGTCATTCATATTCATATCACATATACTTCAGGTCAAAGGTCAACAGGTCATGTCATCAAAGGTCACATAAAGGTCATGACGCGCGCGTACGTGCGCGTCAAAATTTTAAAAAGCTCAAAATCACTTAACTACTAAAGGAGAGTACGAATCAGGTCATTTTAAGCATTTCAAAATTTTCCGTCCGTACGTGTCAACGCGCGCGTTGTGCGCGCTCACAGCGCGCGGAAAAGGTCAAATTCAAAATGTTTACATGATTTGGATTCCTCTTAACGTAATTGACAATTTACATTAATTTCAGTCACTCTTCATATTTCATAAGGCCGTGAGGGTGCGTCAAAGTTCAAAATCCGCGCGTACTGCTATGGGCAATATAATGCAAATTTGATCAAAAACATGCCATTTTAAAAATCGAAATAGCTCTTCAGATAGTCCATTGACCCCCAATTTTTATATCATGGTTGGAGAAAGCATGAGTTGGAGATATGATTTCATACCACCCTGACTCGTACAAAGTGAAACAAAGTCATCATATTGGCATCTAAACTCAAACAAATGTATTTTGTTGATGACGTCATTTTTGTCTTTGTTCAATTGAGATTATCTCACTTATCTGTGATCACTTTTCTCTCAGATTTTGATATGTTGTAGCTGAGATAATTCTCTATCAAAAATATGCCATTCAATTTAAATTTCGATGACGTCATCATAGTTAAATATTCGATTAAAGGCGACAATGCATAATTTGTCATATTTGCGTGTTATGTCTATGGGAGGTCACTTTTTTCTAAACATGAATCTGCCTGACAATGTGTTTGACCAGTGTCTCGGTTGTTATTCAAACAGTTTTCTCCCAAATCTTAGTATGTTGTAGCTGAGACTATATGCTATCTAAATATTTCCTCATTTTTTCAATCAGAGGTCAGGATCATGCTCATACTCATCATCGTCATCATCATCATCAATATCATCATCATCATCATCATCAATGTCACCATCATCATGGTCTGAAGATGATTATCATCAACATCATCATGATCATGATCATTATCATCATCATCATTAACATCGTTTTTATCATCATATAACATTATCATTATCATGATCATCATCACCTTTACTGTCATGATCATCATCATGTTCATCATGATCATCATTGTTTACATGTCTATATAACTTCTCCCATTCTCAAATTTATCATAAGACTTAGACAGACCACCTTATTCGTCTTCGTGACGAATTAAATTTCTAGTATTTTAATTGAATTTGTACAAAAACACAATTCAATTAAAATAAATTTGTGACCACTTTTTTGTTTACACGATTACTCAAAATTGAACCGTGCAAATTCAATTAAATTTGACACAGTCATAGGTCATTGTCTTAAGACGTGACAGGAACATTTTCAAGTTCATCGAAATATCGTGACGTCATCCAGGCGCCATTTTGTGAAGTACTCTGAAAATCAACTCATGATCATATCTTCATAACCGTAAATCATTTCTCATTCATATTTATAACGATTAAGGTCAATATCCGTCCGGTCAACTTAAGGTCAATAAACGCGCGCGTACGCGTACGTCCGCGCGTCGGTGCGCGCAAAAATAAAAAATGCTCAAAATCAATTTTTGATCAAATTAGAGTACGTTTTAGGCCATTTCAAGCATTTCAAAAAAAAAATTGCGTGCGCGCGCATAAATTTGCGCGCACGTTTGTGTTCGTAATGGTCGTACGCAACCTAGAATCGCCTTTTTTTTGTCTATCATAGTATAGCCCATTTTATTCCAAACAATTTGATATCATGTTTATCTCTTTATGACCATTAATAACGAAATGAGCGTCCGTTCAAGGTAAATGTCTGTGCGTGCGAGCTCTTTTAATACATAGCATATGGGCAAAAACATGCCTATACGAAATACATTATTAACCGTATAGAACAAATATTATTGCTCGATCTGAAAAGTCAACGGCAAAATGCGTGGGAAAGTAGTGAGCAATAATCGAGCCAGTTGTACATTTCATCGCGCACCAGCTGCTGGTGACCATGACAATGTATATTACGCATATAACAAAATGCGCACTATGAGAGAACTCCATTGTGACGTAACAATCACACCCTAGGCATACTGTTTGCAGTGTATCTCTGTTAATGTTGATCAATTTTCTTCCAAATTTTGATATGTTTTAGCTGAGACAATTTTCAACAAATGCCGTCGCTACGATTTTTCATTTTGACAAAAGCATCATGGCGTATTTTTGCGATTAAAGGAGGCATGTCAATTTTTCACATTTTGCGTGTATTCTCTAAGGGACATGACTTTTTCTCAAATCTGGATTCTACATTCCTGTCTTTTGCGAGCAATATCGCCGTTTTTTTCGCTTGGTTTTTGTTGATTTTTTAGTATATTGTAGCTGAGACTATATGCTATCTAAATATTTCCTCACTTTTTTCAATCAGATGTTAGGATCACGCTTATGATCATGATCATCATCATTATCATAATGATGATAATCATCCCCATCAAAATCTACATGATCATGATTATCATCATCAATATCATTATCATCGTCATCATCATCACCATTATCATCATCATTATCATAATGATGATAATCATCCTCATCAACATCATCATGATCATTATTATCATCATCATGATTATCATTATCGTCATCATGACAATAATGATAATCATGATTAAGTAGTTTATTTTCAATACTTTGTGTCATATTTATTAGGCCTACTTATTTTCATATTTTTTTGCATTAAATGTGATCATGATCATTATGAATCATTATGATAATTTCTCAATATTTCGTTCATCAGTTCAGCACATCAGTTTAGTTCAGTTCATCAGTTCATCCGTTTAGCGCATCAATTCAGTTCATTTCACGACAGTTCAATCTATCACTTCATCAGTTCGTTAGTACTTCATTCATCAATTCATATCTCAATACATCATTTTACATTAACATCATTTTATTGGGTAATTGAATTGAAGATGAGCATGATCATAAGAATTGAAGACAGACCACCTAATTCGTCCCCATGACGAATTAAATTTCTAGTTAGGTGGTCTGTTGTCAACAGACCACCTATTGATTTCGTCAGAATTTTCTTTATTTATTTATTATTATTAGGTGGTCTGTTATCAACAGACCACCTATTGATTTCGTCAGAATTTTCTTTATTTATTTATTTATTTATTTATTATTATTTATTTTTATTTCTTCCCGTTTTTTGTGCCCAGGATAACTCACAGTTTGGTTTGGTCAATTTGATTCAATTTTAGCACAGTCATAGGTCATTGTCATGACCTATGACCTTGAAGATTTTCAAGGTCATCAAGTCATCGTGACGTCATCCAGGCGCCATTTTGTGAAATCACATTATCCATCATATCTTCATGATGCATAAGCAAAGGTCATTCATATTCATATCACATATACTTCAGGTCAAGGGTCAACAGGTCATGTCATCAAAGGTCACATAAAGGTCATGACGCGCGCGTATGTGCGCGTCAAAATTTAAAATTGCTCAAAATCACTTAACTATTAAACGAGAGTACGAATCAGGTCATTTTAAGCATTTCAAAATTTTCCGTCCGTTCTTGTCCCCGCGCGCGGTGTGCGCGCCCACAGCGCGCGGAAAAGGTCAAATTCAAAATGGTTACATGATTTGGATTTCTCTTAACGTAATTAACAATTTACATTAATTTCAGTCACTCTTCATATTTCATAAGGCCGTGAGCGTGCGTCAAAGTTCAAAATCTGCGCGTGCTGCTATGGGCAATATAATGCAAATTTGATCAAAAACATGCCATTTTAAAAATCGTAATAGCTCTTCAGATAGTCCATCGACCCCCAATTTTTATATCATGGTTAGAAAAAGCATGAGTTGGAGATATGATTTCATACCACCCTGACTCGTACAAAGGGAAACAAAGTCATCATATTGGCATCTAAACTAAAGAAAATGTATTTTGTTGATGACGTCATTTTTGTCTTTGTTTAATTGAGATTATCTCGCTTATAAGTGATCGATTTTCTCCCAGTTTTTGATATGTTGTAGCTGAGCTAATTTTCTACCAAAAATATGTCATTTATTTTTCATTTAGATGACGTTATCATAGTAAAATATTCGATTAAAGGCGACAATGCATAATTTGTCATATTTGCGTGTTATGTCTATGGGAGGTCAGTTATTTCAAAACATGAATCTGCATGACAATGTGTTTTAACCAGTATCTCGGTTGTTATTCAACAGTTTTCTCCCAAATTTTAGTATGTTGTCGCTGAGACTATATGTCATCTAAATCAGTCCTCATTTTTCCGATAAGATGTCAGAATCACGCTTATGATCGTGATCATCATCCTCATCAACATCATCATCATCATCATCATAATCATTACTATCAAGATCATCATCATAATCATCATTGTGTACATGTCTATATAACTTATCCCTTTTTCAATATAGTAAATATTACAATCTATTATAAGACTTGAAGACAGACCACCTTATTCGTCTTCGTGACGAATTACATTTCTAGTTAGGTGGTCTGTTGTCAACAGACCACCTATTGATTTCGTCAGAATTTTCTTTATTTATTTATTATTATTATTATTATTCTTTATTTTTATTTCTTCCCGTTTTTTGTGCCCAGGATAACTTCAAGTTTGGTTTAGTCAATTTGATTCAATTTTGGCACAGTCATAGGTCATTGTCATGACACGTGTCTAGAACATTTTCAAGGTCATCAAGTTATCGTGACGTCATCCAGGCGCCATTTTGTGAAATCACATTATCCATCATATCTTCATGAAACATCAGCAAAGGTCGTTCATATTCATATCACATATACTTCAGGTCAAGGGTCAACAGGTCATGTCATCAAAGGTCACATAAAGGTCATGACGCGCGCGTATGTGCGCGTCAAAATTTAGAATTGCTCAAAATCACTAAACTATTAAACGAGAGTACGAATCAGGTCATTTTAAGCATTTCAAAATTTTCCGTCCGTAAGTGTCCCCGCGCGCGGTGTGCGCGCTCACTTCGCGCGGAAAAGGTCAAATTCAAAATACATACATGATTTGGTTTCCTCTTAACGTAATTAACAATTTACATTAATTTCAGTCACTCTTCATATTTCATAAGGCCGTGAGCGTGCGTCAAAGTTCAAAATCCGCGCGTACTGCTATGGGCAATATAATGCAAATTTGATCAAAAACATGCCATTTTAAAAATCGAAATAGCTCTTCAGATAGTCCATCGACCCCCAATTTTTATATCATGGTTGGAGAAAGCATGAGTTGGAGATATGATTTCATACCACCCTGACTCGTACAAAGTGAAACAAAGTCATCATATTGGCATCTAAACTCAAACAAATGTATTTTGTTGATGACGTCATTTTTGTCTTTGTTTAATTGAGATTATCTCACTTATCGGTGATCAATTTTCTCCCAGATTTTGATATGTTGTAGCTGAGATAATTTTCTATCAAAAATATACAATTAATTTTTCATTTGGATGACTTCATCATAGTTAAATATTCGATTAAAGACGACAATGCATAATTTGTCATATTTGCGTGTTATGTCTATGGGAGGTCACTTTTTTCAAAACATGAATCTGCATGACAAGGTGTTTTGACCAGTATCTCGGTTGTTATTCAACAGTTTTCTCCCAAAGTTTAGTATGTTGTAGCTGAGACTATTTGCTATCTAAATATTTCCTCATTTTTTTCAATCAGATGTCAGGATCATGCTTGTGCTCATCATCATCATTAACATTATCGTTTTTATCATCATATAACATTATCATTATCATCATCATCACCTTTACTATCATGATCATCATCATGGTCATCATGATCATCATTGTTTACATGTCTATATAACTTCTCCCATTCTCAATTCTATCATAAGACTTAGACAGACCACCTTATTCGTCTTCGTGACGAATTACATTTCTAGTTATTATTATTATTCTTTATTTTTATTTCTTCCTGTTTTTTGTGCCCAGGATAACTTCAAGTTTGGTTTAGTCAATTTGATTCAATTTTGGCACAGTCATAGGTCATTGTCATGACACGTGTCTAGAACATTTTCAAGGTCATCAAGTTATCGTGACGTCATCCAGGCGCCATTTTGTGAAATCACATTATCCATCATATCTTCATGATGCATCAGCAAAGGTCATTCATATTCATATCACATATACTTCAGGTCAAGGGTCAACAGGTCATGTCATCAAAGGTCACATAAAGGTCATGACGCGCGCGTATGTGCGCGTCAAAATTTAAAATTGCTCAAAATCACTAAACTATTAAACGAGAGTACGAATCAGGTCATTTTAAGCATTTCAAAATTTTCCGTCCGTACATGTCCCCGCGCGCGTTGCGCGCGCTCATGACGCGCGGAAAAAGTCAAATTCAAAATATTTACATGATTTGGATTCCTCTTAACGTAATTGACAATTTACATTAATTTCAGTCACTCTTCATATTTCATAAGGCCGTGAACGTGCGTCAAAGTTCAAAATCCGCGCGTACTGCTATGGGCGATATAATGCAAATTTGATCAAAAACATGCCATTTTAAAAATCGAAATAGCTCTTCAGATAGTCCATTGACCCCCAATTTTTATATCATGGTTGGAGAAAGCATGAGTTGGAGATATGATTTCATACCACCCTGACTCGTACAAAGTGAAACAAAGTCATCATATTGGCATCTAAACTCAAACAAATGTATTTTGTTGATGACGTCATTTTTGTCATTGTTTATTTGAGATTATCTCACTTATCGGTGATCGATCTTCTCCCAGATTTTGATATGTTGTAGCTGAGATAATTTTCTATCAGAAATATGTCATTTGTTTTTCATTTAGATGACGTCATCATAGTTAAATATTCCATTAAAGGCGACAATGCATAATTTGTTATATTTGCGTGTTATGTCTATGGGAGGTCACTTTTTTCAAAACATGAATCTGCATGACAAGGTGTTTTGACCAGTATCTCGGTTGTTATTCAACAGTTTTCTCCCAAATTTTAGTATGTTGTAGCTGAGACTATTTGCTATCTAAATATTTCCTCATTTTTTTTAATCAGTTGTCAGGATCATGCTTATGCTCATCATCATCATTAACATTATCGTTTTTATCGTCATATAACATTATCATTATCATCATCATCATCACCTTTACTATCATGATCATCACCATGTTCATCATGATCATCATTGTTTACATGTCTATATAACTCTCCCATTCTCAAATCTATCATAAGACTTAGACAGACCACCTTATTCGTCTTCGTGACGAATTACATTTCTAGTTATTATTATTATTCTTTATTTTTATTTCTTCCCGTTTTTTGTGCCCAGGATAACTTCAAGTTTGGTTTAGTCAATTTGATTCAATTTTGGCACAGTCATAGGTCATTGTCATGACACGTGTCTAGAACATTTTCAAGGTCATCAAGTTATCGTTACGTCATCCAGGCGCCATTTTGTGAAATCACATTATCCATCATATCTTCATGATGCATCAGCAAAGGTCATTCATATTCATATCACATATACTTCAGGTCAAGGGTCAACAGGTCATGTCATCAAAGGTCACATAAAGGTCATGACGCGCGCGTATGTGCGCGTCAAAATTTAAAATTGCTCAAAATCACTAAACTATTAAACGAGAGTACGAATCAGGTCATTTTAAGCATTTCAAAATTTTCCGTCCGTAAGTGTCCCCACGCGCGGTGTGCGCGCTCACAGCGCGCGGAAAAGGTCAAATTCAAAATGTTTACATGATTTGGATTCCTCTTAACGTAATTGACAATTTACATTAATTTCAGTCACTCTTCATATTTCATAAGGCCGTGAGCGTGCGTCAAAGTTCAAGATCCGCGCGTGCTGCTATAGGCAATATAATGCAAATTTTTTCAAAAACATGCCATTTTAAAAATCGAAATAGCTCTTCAGATAGTCCATCGACCCCCAATTTTTATATCATGGTTGAAAAAAGCATGAGTTGTAGATATGATTTCATACCACCCTGACTCGTACAAAGTGAAACAAAGTCATCATATTGGCATCTAAACTCAAACAAATGTTTTTTGTTGATGACGTCATTTTTGTCTTTGTTTAATTGAGATTATCTCACTTATCGGTGATCAATTTTCTCCCAGAATTTGATATGTTGTAGCTGAGATAATTCTCTATCAAAAATATGTCATTTATTTTTCATTTAGATGACGTCATCATAGTGAAATATTTGATTAAAGGCGACAATGCATAATTTGTCATATTTGCGTGTTATGTCTATGGGAGGTCACTTTTTTCAAAACATGAATCTGCATGACAAGGTGTTTTGACCAGTATCTCGGTTGTTATTCAACAGTTTTCTCCCAAATTTTAGTATGTTGTAGCTGAGACTATTTGCTATTTAAATATTTCCTTATTTTTTCAATCAGATGTCAGGATCATGCTTGTGCTCATCATCATCATTAACATTATCGTTTTTATCATCATATAACATTATCATTATCATCATCATCATCACCTTTACTATCATGATCATCATCATGGTCATCATGATCATCATTGTTTACATGTCAATATAACTTCTCCCATTCTCAATTCTATCATAAGACTTAGACAGACCACCTTATTCGTCTTCGTGACGAATTAAATTTCTAGTTAGGTGGTCTGTTATCAACAGACCACCTATTGATTTCGTCAGAATTTTCTTTCTTTATTTATTATTATTTATTTATTTTTATTTATTTCTCCACTTTTTTGTGTATCCGATTTCTCAATATCCATCCACCCAATTTCTCTCAATTTTGACACAGTCATAGGTCATCATTATGAGACGTGACAGGAACATTTTCAAGGTCATCAAATTATCGTGACGTCATCCAGGCGCCATTTTGTGAAATCACATTATCCATCATATCTTCATGACGCGTCATCAAAGGTCATTCATATTAATATAACATATACTTCAGGTCAAGGGTCAACAGGTCATGTCATCAAAGGTCACATAAAGGTCATGACGCGCGCGTATGTGCGCGTCAAAATTTAAAATTGCTCAAAATCACTTAACTGTTAAACGAGAGTACGAATCAGGTCATTTTAAGCATTTCAAAATTTTCCGTCCGTTTGTGTCCCCGCGCGCGGTGTGCGCGCTCACAGCGCGCGGAAAGGGTCAAATTCAAAATGTTTACATGGTTTGGATTCCTCTAAACGTAATTGACAATTTACATTAATTTCAGTCACTCTTCATATTTCATAAGGCCGTGAGCGTGCGTCAAAGTTCAAAATCCGCGCGTGCTGCTATGGGTAATATAATGCAAATTTGATCAAAAACATGCCATTTTAAAAATCGAAATAGCTCTTCAGATAGTCCATCGACCCCCAATTTTTATATCATGGTTGGAGAAAGCATGTGTTGGAGATATGATTTCATACCACCCTGACTCGTACAAAGTGAAACAAAGTCATCATATTTGCATCTAAACTCAAACAAATGTATTTTGTTGATGACGTCATTTTTGTCTTTGTTTAATTGAGATTATCTCACTTATCGGTGATCGATTTTCTCCCACATTTTGATATGTTGTAGCTGAGATAATTTTCTATCAGAATTATGCCATTTATTTTTCATTTTAATGACGTCATCATAGTTAAATATTCGATTAAAGGCGACAATGCATAATTTGTTATATTTGCGTGTTATGTCTATGGGAGGTCACTTTTTTCAAAACATGAATCTGCATGACAATGTGTTTTGACCAGTATGTCGGTTGTTATTCAACAGTTTTCTCCCAAATTTTAGTATTTTGTCGCTGAGACTATATGTTATCTTAATATTTCCTTTTTTTTCAACCAGATGTCAGGATCATGCTCATGCTCATCATCATCATCATCATCATCAATATCATCATCATCATCATCATCAATGTCACCATCATCAACATCATCATGATCATGATCATTATCATCATCATCATCACCTTTACTATCATGATCATCATCATGTTTATCATAATCATCATTGTTTACATGTCTATATAACTTCTCCCATTCTCAAATCTACCATAAGACTTAGACAGACCACCTTAATCGTCTTCGTGACGATTTAAATTCTAGTTAGGTGGTCTGTCAACGACAGACCACCTATTGATTTCGTCAGAATTTTCTTTATTATTATTATTATTATTATTATTATTATTTATTTTTATTTCTTCCCGTTTTTTGTTCCTAGGATAACTCAAGTTCGGTATCGTCAATTTCATTCAATTTTGGCACAGTCATAGGTCATTGTCATGAGACGTGACAGGAACATTTTCAAGGTCATCAGGTTATCGTGACGTCATCCAGGCGCCATTTTGTGAAATCACGTTATCCATCATATCTTCATGATGCATCAGCAAAGGTCATTCATATTAATATCACATATACTTCAGGTCAAAGGTCAACAGGTCATGTCATCAAAGGTCACATAAAGGTCATGACGCGCGCGTACGTGCGCGTCAAAATTTTAGAAAGCTCAAAATCACTTAACTACTAAAGGAGAGTACGAATCAGGTCATTTTAAGCATTTCAAAATTTTCCGTCCGTACATGTCCCCGCGCGCGGTGCGCGCGCTCATGACGCGCAGAAAAAGTCAAATTCAAAATGTTTACATGATTTGGATTCCTCTTAACGTAATTGACAATTTACATTAATTTCAGTCACTCTTCATATTTAATAAGGCCGTGAGCGTGCGTCAAAGTTCAAAATCCGCGCGTACTGCTATGGGCGATATAATGCAAATTTGATCAAAAACATGCCATTTTAAAAATCGAAATAGCTCTTCAGATAGTCCATTGACCCCCAATTTTTATATCATGGTTGGAGAAAGCATGAGATGGAGATATGATTTCATACCACCCTGACTCGTACAAAGTGTAACAAAGTTTTCATATTGACATCTAAACTCAACAAAATGTATTTTTTTGATGACGTCATTTTTGTCTTTGTTTAATTGAGATTATCTCACTTATCGGTGATCGATTTTCTCCCAGATTTTGATATGTTGTAGCTGAGATAATTCTCTATCAGAATAAGTCATATTTTTTTCATTTGGATGACGTCATCATAGTGAAATATTCGATTAAAGGCGACAATGCATAATTTGTCATATTTGCGTGTTATGTCTATGGGAGGTCACTTTTTTCAAAACATGAATCTGCATGACAATGTGTTTTGACCAGTATCTCGGTTGTTATTCAACAGTTTTCTCCCAAATTTTAGTATTTTGTCGCTGAGACTATATGTTATCTTAATCATTCCTCATTTTTCCAAGAAGATGTCAGAATCACGCTCATGATCATGATCATCATCATTATCATAATGATGATAATCATCCTCATCAACATCATCATGATGATCATCATCATAATCATTACTATCAAGATCATCATCATCTTAATCATCATTGTTTACATGTCTATATAACTTCTCCCTTTTTCAATATAGTAAATATTATAATCTATTATAAGACTTGAAGACAGACCACCTTATTCGTCTTCGTGACGAATTAAATTTCTAGTATTTTAATTGAATTTGTACAAAAACACAATTCAATTAAAATAAATTTGTGACCACTTTTTTGTTCCCACGATTACTCAAAATTGAACCGTGCAAATTCAATTAAATTTGACAGAGTCATAGGTCATCGTCTTAAGACGTGACAGGAACATTTTCAAGTTCATTCAAATATCGTGACGTCATCCAGGCGCCATTTTGTGAAGTACTCTGAAAATCAACTCATGATCATATCTTCATAACCGTAAATAATTTCTCATTCATATTTATAACGATTAAGGTCAATATCCGTCCGGTCAACTTAAGGTCAATAAACGCGCGCGTACGCGTACGTCCGCGCGTCGGTGCGCGCAAAACTAAAAAATGCTCAAAATCACTTTTTGATCAAATTAGAGTACGTTTAAGGCTATTTTAAGCATTTCGAAAAAAATGCGTGCGCACAGCTTTGCGCGCGCGTTTCCGCGCGTAATGGCATTTTGCAACATAGAATCGCCAATTTTTTTCTTTCATCATATTTAACACATTTTCTCAAGCATTTCAATACGTTGTTCACCTTTTTCTGCCCATTAATAACGGAATGAGCGTCCGTTTAAGATAATGTCCGTGCGTGCGAGCTCTTGTTATACATAACATATATGGGCAAAAACATGCCTATACAAAATCCATTGTAGCGCTTTAGGATGAAAGGTGAACCTAATTTGTTTTCAAATTTTGATAGAGTATGAATCGGAGATATGATTTCATGTCTCATTTGATCCTCAATTAACTCATGACGTCATCATAATGGCCTCCGAACTCAAAATTTCAATTTACATATTATGACGTCATCATATTTTTGGAAAATTGATTGTATCTCTGTAAATATTAATCAATTTTCATCCAAATTTTGATATGTTCTAGCTGAGACAATTCTCTACAAATAAAGTCACGACGTATTTTTCATTTTGACAAAGGCATCATGGCGTATTTTTGCGATTAAAGGAGGCATGTCAATTTTTCACATTTTGCGTGTATTCTCAATGGGACATGGCTTTTTCTCAAAACTGGATTCTACATTCTCGTCTTTCGGGAGCAATATCTCCGTCGTTTTAACTTCATTTACGCTGAGCTTTGAGTATGTTGTAGCTGAAACAATAAGCTATCACAAGTGTGCCCTTTATTTTTCGATCAGATGCCGGGATCATGCTCATATCTCACTTGCAAAGAGGGATTTGAGAATTCCATTTTCCGTTTACGTGTATTCTCTATGGGAAATGTTTTGGTATATCGGTAACGCACTTGACTTCCGACCTCGAGGTCCCTGGTTCGAGTCCGGGCGTCTCCAACAATTTGTTTTCTTCATTTTTTTTACTTTTTTTACTTTTCAATGATCATAAAATTGAAAACAGACCACCTAATTCGTCCCCATGACGAATTAAATTGTTATTATTAGGTGGTCTGTCAACGACAGACCACCTATTGATTTCGTCAGAATTTTCTTTATTATTATTATTAGGTGGTCTGTTGAAAACAGATCACCTATTGTTTTCGTCAGAATTTTCTTTATTATTAGGTGGTCTGTTATCAACAGACCACCTATTGATTTCGTCAGAATTTTCTTTATTAGGTGGTCTGTTATCAACAGACCACCTATTGATTTCGTCAGAATTTTCTTTATTTATTTATTTATTTATTATTCTTTATTTTTATTTCTTCCCGTTTTTTGTGGACAGGATAACTTCAAGTTTGGTTTAGTCAATTTGATTCAATTTTAGCACAATCATAGGTCATTGTCATGACACGTGTCTAGAACATTTTCAAGGTCATCAAGTTATCGTGACGTCATCCAGGCGCCATTTTGTGAAATCACATTATCCATCATATCTTCATGATGCATCAGCAAAGGTCATTCATATTCATATCACATATACTTTAGGTCAAGGGTCAACAGGTCATGTCATCAAAGGTCACATAAAGGTCATGACGCGCGCGTACGTGTGCGTCAAAATTTTAAAAAGCTCAAAATCACTTAACTACTAAAGGAGAGTACGAATCAGGTCATTTTAAGCATTTCAAAATTTTCCGTCCGTACATGTCCCCGCGCGCGTTGCGCGCGCTCATGACGCGCGAAAAAAGTCAAATTCAAAATGTTTACATGATTTGGATTCCTCTTAACGTAATTGACAATTTACATTAATTTCAGTCACTCTTCATATTTAATAAGGCCGTGAGCGTGCGTCAAAGTTCAAAATCCGCGCGTACTGCTATGGGCGATATAATGCAAATTTGATCAAAAACATGCCATTTTAAAAATCGAAATTGCTCTTCAGATAGTCCATTGACCCCCAATTTTCATATCATGGTTGGAGAAAGCATGAGTTGGAAATATGATTTCATACCACCCTGACTCGTACAAAGTGAAATAAAGTCATCATATTGGCATCTAAACTCAAACAAATGTATTTTGTTGATGACGTCATTTTTGTCTTTGTTCAATTGAGATTACCTCACTTATCTGTGATCACTTTTCTCTCAGATTTTGATATGTTGTAACTGAGTTAATTCTCTATCAAAAATATACCATTAATTTTTCATTTCGATGACGTCATCATAGTTAAATATTCGATTAAAGGCGACAATGCATAATTTGTCATATTTGCGTGTTATGTCTATGGGAGGTCACTTTTTTCAAAACATGAATCTGCATGACAATGTGTTTTGACCAGTATCTCGGTTGTTATTCAACAGTTTTCTCCCAAATTTTAGTATGTTGTAGCTGAGACTATTTGCTATCTAAATATTTCCTTATTTTTTGAATCAGATGTCAGGATCATGCTTATGCTCATCATCATCATTAACATTATCGTTTTTATCATCATATAACATTATCATTATCATCATCATCATCACCTTTACTATCATGATCATCATCATGGTCATCATGATCATCATTGTTTACATGTCTATATAACTTCTCCCATTCTCAATTCTATCATAAGACTTAGACAGACCACCTTATTCGTCTTCGTGACGAATTAAATTTCTAGTTTATTTTTATTTCTTCCCGTTTTTTGTGCCCCGGATAACTCAAGTTTGGTTAAGTCAATTTGATTCAATTTTAGCACAGTCATAGGTCATTGTCATGAGACGTGACAGGAACATTTTCAAGGTTATCATATTATCGTGACGTCATCCAGGCGCCATTTTGTGAAATCACATTATCCATCATATCTTCATGATGCATTAGCAAAGGTTATTCATGTTCATATCACATATACTTTAGGTCAAGGGTCAACAGGTCATGTCATCAAAGGTCACATAAAGGTCATGACGCGCGCGTACGTGTGCGTCAACATTTTAAAAAGCTCAAAATCACTTAACTACTAAAGGAGAGTACGAATCAGGTCATTTTAAGCATTTCAAAATTTTCCGTCCGTACATGTCCCCGCGCGCGTTGCGCGCGCTCATGACGCGCGGAAAAGGTCAAATTCAAAATGTTTACATGATTTGGATTCCTCTTAACGTAATTGACAATTTACATTAATTTCAGTCACTCTTCATATTTAATAAGGCCGTGAGCGTGCGTCAAAGTTCAAAATCCGCGCGTACTGCTATGGGCGATATAATGCAAATATGATCAAAAACATGCCATTTTAAAAATCGAAATAGCTCTTCAGATAGTCCATTGACCCCCAATTTTGATATCATGGTTGGAGAAAGCATGAGTTGGAGATATGATTTTATTCCACCCTGACTCGTACAAAGTGAAACAAAGTCATCATATTGGCATCTAAACTCAAACAAATGTATTTTGTTGATGACGTCATTTTTGTCTTTGTTTATTTGAGATTATCTCACTTATCGGTGATCGATCTTCTCCCAGATTTTGATATGTTGTAGCTGAGATAATTCTCTATCAGAAATATGTCATTTATTTTTCATTTAGATGACGTCATCATAGTTAAATATTTGATTAAAGGCGACAATGCATAATTTGTCATTTTTGCGTGTTATGTCTATGGGAGGTCACTCTTTTCTAAACATGAATCTGCATGACAATGTGTTTTGGCCAGTATCTCGGTTGTTATTCAACAGTTTTCTCCCAAATTTTAGTATGTTGTCGCTGAGACTATATGTTATCTAAATCACCCCTCATTTTTTCGATAAGATGTCAGAATCAAGCGCATGATCATGATCATCATCATTATCATAATGATGATAATCATCCTCATCAACATCATCATGATCATGATCATCATAATCATTACTATAAAGATCATCAGCATCATAATCATCATTGTGTACATGTCTATACAACTTCTCCCTTTTTCAATATAGTAAATATTATAATCTATTATAAGACTTGAAGACAGACCACCTTATTCGTCTTCGTGACGAATTAAATTTCTAGTATTTTAATTGAATTTGTACAAAAACACAATTCAATTAAAATAAATTTGTGACCACTTTTTTTGTGTGCACGATTACTCAAAATTGAACCGTCCAATTTCTTTTAAATTTGACACAGTCATAGGTCATCGTCTTGAGACGTGACAGAAACATTTTCAAGTTCATCAAAATATCGTGACGTCATCCAGGCGCCATTTTGTGAAGTACTCTAAAATACAACTCATGATCATATCTTCATAACCGTAACTCATTTCTCATTAGGTGGTCTGTTATCAACAGACCACCTATTGATTTCGTCAGAATTTTCTTTATTTATTTATTTATTTATTTATTAGGTGGTCTGTCAACGACAGACCACCTATTGATTTCGTCAGAATTTTCTTTATTATTATTATTATTATTCTTTATTTTTATTTCTTCCCGTTTTTTGTGGACAGGATAACTTCAAGTTTGGTTTAGTCAATTTGATTCAATTTTAGCACAGTCATAGGTCATTGTCATGACACGTGTCTAGAACATTTTCAAGGTCATCAAGTTATCGTGACGTCATCCAGGCGCCATTTTGTGAAATCACATTATCCATCATATCTTCATGATGCATCAGCAATGGTCATTCATATTCATATCACATATACTTTAGGTCAAGGGTCAACAGGTCATGTCATCAAAGGTCACATAAAGGTCATGACGCGCGCGTACGTGCGCGTCAAAATTTTAAAAAGCTCAAAATCACTTAACTACTCAAGGAGAGTACGAATCAGGTCATTTTAAGCATTTCAAAATTTTCCGTCCGTACTTGTCAACGCGCGCGTTGTGCGCGCTCACAGCGCGCGGAAAAGGTCAAATTCAAAATGTTTACATGATTTGGATTCCTCTTAACGTAATTGACAATTTACATTAATTTCAGTCATTCTTCATATTTCATAAGGCCGTGAGCGTGCGTCAAAGTTCAAAATCCGCGCGTACTGCTATGGGCAATATAATGCAAATTTGATCAAAAACATGCCATTTTAAAAATCGAAATAGCTCTTCAGATAGTCCATCGACCCCCAATTTTTATATCATAGTTGGAGAAAGCATGAGTTGGAGATATGATTTCATACCACCCTGACTCGTACAAAGTGAAACAAAGTCATCAAATTGGCATCTAAACTCAAACAAATGTATTTTGTTGATGACGTCATTTTTGTCTTTGTTTATTTGAGATTATCTCACTTATCGGTGATCGATCCTCTCCCAGATTTTGATATGTTGTAGCTGAGATAATTCTCTATCAGAAATATGCCAATTATTTTTCATTTAGATGACGTCATCATAGTTGAATATTTGATTAAAGGCGACAATGCATAATTTGTCATTTTTGCGTGTTATGTCTATGGGAGGTCACTCTTTTCTAAACATGAATCTGCATGACAATGTGTTTTGACCAGTATCTCGGTTGTTATTCAACAGTTTTCTCCCAAATTTTAGTATGTTGTCGCTGAGACTATATGTTATCTAAATCACTCCTCATTTTTTCGATAAGATGTCAGAATCACGCGCATGATCATGATCATCATCATTATCATAATGATGATAATCATCCTCATCAACATCATGATCATGATCATCATAATCATTACTATAAAGATCATCAGCATCATAATCATCATTGTGTACATGTCTATATAACTTCTCCCTTTTTCAATATAGTAAATATTATAATCTATTATAAGACTTGAAGACAGACCACCTTATTCGTCTTCGTGACGAATTAAATTTCTAGTTATTATTATTATTATTCTTTATTTTTATTTCTTCCCGTTTTTTGTGGACAGGATAACTTCAAGTTTGGTTTAGTCAATTTGATTCAATTTTAGCACAGTCATAGGTCATTGTCATGACACGTGTCTAGAACATTTTCAAGGTCATCAAGTTATCGTGACGTCATCCAGGCGCCATTTTGTGAAATCACATTATCCATCATATCTTCATGATGCATCAGCAATGGTCATTCATATTCATATCACATATACTTTAGGTCAAGGGTCAACAGGTCATGTCATCAAAGGTCACATAAAGGTCATGACGCGCGCGTACGTGCGCGTCAAAATTTTAAAAAGCTCAAAATCACTTAACTACTCAAGGAGAGTACGAATCAGGTCATTTTAAGCATTTCAAAATTTTCCGTCCGTACTTGTCAACGCGCGCGTTGTGCGCGCTCACAGCGCGCGGAAAAGGTCAAATTCAAAATGTTTACATGATTTGGATTCCTCTTAACGTAATTGACAATTTACATTAATTTCAGTCATTCTTCATATTTCATAAGGCCGTGAGCGTGCGTCAAAGTTCAAAATCCGCGCGTACTGCTATGGGCAATATAATGCAAATTTGATCAAAAACATGCCATTTTAAAAATCGAAATAGCTCTTCAGATAGTCCATTGACCCCCATTTTTTATATCATGGTTGGAGAAAGCATGAGTTGGAGATATGATTTCATACCACCCTGACTCGTACAAAGTGAAATAAAGTCATCATATTGGCATCTAAACTCAAACAAATGTATTTTCTTGATGACGTCATTTTTGTCTTTGTTTATTTGAGATTATCTCACTTATCGGTGATCGATCCTCTCCCAGATTTTGATATGTTGTAGCTGAGATAATTCTCTATCAGAAATATGCCAATTATTTTTCATTTAGATGACGTCATCATAGTTGAATATTTGATTAAAGGCGACAATGCATAATTTGTCATTTTTGCGTGTTATGTCTATGGGAGGTCACTCTTTTCTAAACATGAATCTGCATGACAATGTGTTTTGACCAGTATCTCGGTTGTTATTCAACAGTTTTCTCCCAAATTTTAGTATGTTGTCGCTGAGACTATATGTTATCTAAATCACTCCTCATTTTTTCGATAAGATGTCAGAATCACGCGCATGATCATGATCATCATCATTATCATAATGATGATAATCATCCTCATCAACATCATGATCATGATCATCATAATCATTACTATAAAGATCATCAGCATCATAATCATCATTGTGTACATGTCTATATAACTTCTCCCTTTTTCAATATAGTAAATATTATAATCTATTATAAGACTTGAAGACAGACCACCTTAATCGTCTTCGTGACGAATTAAATTTCTAGTTATTATTTATTTTTATTTCTTCCCGTTTTTTGTGCCCAGGATAACTCACAGTTTGGTTTAGTCAATTTGATTCAATTTTGGCACAGTCATAGGTCATTGTCATGACACGTGTCTAGAACATTTTCAAGGTCATCAAGTTATCGTGACGTCATCCAGGCGCCATTTTGTGAAATCACATTATCCATCATATCTTCATGATGCATCAGCAAAGGTCATTCATATTCATATCACATATACTTCAGGTCAAGGGTCAACAGGTCATGTCATCAAAGGTCACATAAAGGTCATGAAGCGCGCGTATGTGCGCGTCAAAATTTAAAATTGCTCAAAATCACTAAACTATTAAACGAGAGTACGAATCAGGTCATTTTAAGCATTTCAAAATTTTCCGTCCGTAAGTGTCCCCGCGCGTGGTGTGCGCGCTCACAGCGCGCGGAAAAGGTCAAATTCAAAATGTTTACATGATTTGGATTCCTCTTAACGTAATTGACAATTTACATTAATTTCAGTCACTCTTCATATTTAATAAGGCCGTGAGCGTGCGTCAAAGTTCAAAATCCGCGCGTACTGCTATGGGCGATATAATGCAAATTTGATCAAAAACATGCCATTTTAAAAATCGAAATAAGTCTTCAGATAGTCCATCGACCCCCAATTTTTATATCATGGTTGGAAAAAGCATGAGTTGTAGATATGATTTCATACCACCCTGACTCGTACAAAGTGAAACAAAGTCATCATATTGGCATCTAAACTCAAACAAATGTATTTTGTTGATGACGTCATTTTTGTCATTGTTTATTTGAGATTATCTCACTTATCCGTGATCGATCTTCTCCCAGATTTTGATATGTTGTAGCTGAGATAATTTTCTATCAAAAATATGTCATTTGTTTTTCATTTAGATGACGTCATCATAGTTAAATATTCCATTAAAGGCGACAATGCATAATTTGTTATATTTGCGTGTTATGTCTATGGGAGGTCACTTTTTTCAAAACATGAATCTGCATGACAAGGTGTTTTGACCAGTATCTCGGTTGTTATTCAACAGTTTTCTCCCAAATTTTAGTATGTTGTAGCTGAGACTATTTGCTATCTAAATATTTCCTCATTTTTTTTAATCAGTTGTCAGGATCATGCTTATGCTCATCATCATCATTAACATTATCGTTTTTATCGTCATATAACATTATCATTATCATCATCATCATCACCTTTACTATCATGATCATCACCATGTTCATCATGATCATCATTGTTTACATGTCTATATAACTCTCCCATTCTCAAATCTATCATAAGACTTAGACAGACCACCTTATTCGTCTTCGTGACGAATTAAATTTCTAGTTAGGTGGTCTGTTGAAAACAGATCACCTATTGTTTTCGTCAGAATTTTCTTTATTATTATTATTATTTATTTCTTTATTTTTATTTATTTCCTACACTTTTTTGTGCCTAGGATAACTCAAGTTCGGTTACGTCAATTTCATTCAATTTTGGCACAGTCGTAGGTCATTGTCATGAGACGTGACAGGAACATTTTCAAGGTCATCAAGTCATCGTGACGTCATCCAGGCGCCATTTTGTGAAATCACATTATCCATCATATCTTCATGATGCATAAGCAAAGGTCATTCATATTCATATCACATATACTTCAGGTCAAGGGTCAACAAGTCAAGTCATCAAAGGTCACATAAAGGTCACGATGCGCGCGTACGTGCGCGTCAAAATTTTAAAATGCTCAAAATCACCTAACTATTAAAGGAGAGTACGAATCGGGTCATTTTAAGCATTTCAAAATTTTCCGTCCGTAAGTGTCCCCGCGCGCGTTGCGCGCGCTCACTACGCGCGGAAAAGGTCAAATTCATTTTTTTTTTACATGATTTAGATTCTTCTTACCGTAAATGACAATTTACATTAATTTCAGTCACTCTTGACCTTTCATAAGGCCGTGAGCGCGCGTCAAAGTTCAAAATCCGCGCGTGCTGCTATGGGCAATATAATGCAAATTTGATCAAAAACATCCCATTTTAAAAATCAAAGTAGCTCTTCAGATAGTCAATTGACCCCAATTTTTATATCATGGTTGGAAAAAGCATGAGTTGGAGATATGATTTCATGTCTCATTTGACCCTCAATTAACTCATGACGTCATCATAATGGCCTTCAAACTCAAAATTTCAATTTTCATATTATGACGTCAGCAGATTTTTGGAAAATTGATTGTATCTCTGTAGATATTGATCAATTTCCTTCCAAATTTTGATATGATCTAGCTTACACAATTCTCTACAAATGCAGTCACCACAATATTTCATTTTGATAAAGGTATCATGGCGTATTTTTGCGATTAAAGGAGGCATGTCAATTTTTCACATTTTGCGTGTATTCTCTATGGGACATGACTTTTTCTCAAAACTGGATTCTACATCCTGTCTTTTGCGAGCAATATCTCCGTCGTTTTAGCTTTGTTTACGCTGAACTTTGAGTATGTTGTAGCTGGGACAATAAGCTATCACAAGTGTGCCCTTTATTTTTCGATCAGATGCCGGGATCATGCTCATATCTCACTTGCAAAGAGGGATTTGAGAATTCCATTTTCCGTTTACGTGTATTCTCTATGGGAAATGTTTTGGTATATCGGTAACGCACTTGACTTCCGACCTCGAGGTCCCTGGTTCGAGTCCGGGCGTCTCCAACAATTTTTTTTCTTCACTTTTTTTTCTTTTTGACCATTCACTCTACCATCTCCTTTGAATATTAAAACACGTACAATCGCAAATAATGTAATAAACAACCATATTTACTTTATTATTACCCTATTATCACTAGATCCATTACTTTTTGCGTGTAATCCTTATGGGAGATGACTTTTCTCAAATCTGGATTCTACATTCTTGTCTTTTGCGAGCAATATCGCCGTTATTTCGGCTTGATTTTTGTTGATTTTTGTTGATTTTTGAGTATGTTGTAGCTGAGACTATATACTATCTAAATGTTCTCTCATTTTTTTCAGTCTGATGTCATCGTGGTCTGTTGATGATAATCATCAACATCATCATGATCATCATCATCGTCATCACCATTACTATCAAGATCATCATCATCATCATCATCATGATGATCATCATTGTTTACATGTCTATATAACTTCTCCCTTTCTCAATATAGTAAATATTATAATCTATCATAAGACTTGAAGACAGACCACCTAATTCGTCCCCATGACGAATTAAATGTCTAGTTAGGTGGTCTGTCAACGACAGATCACCTATTGTTTTCGTCAGAATTTTCTTTCTTTATTTATTTATTTATTATTATTAGGTGGTCTGTTGAAAACAGATCACCTATTGTTTTCGTCAGAATTTTCTTTCTTTATTATTTATTATTTATTATTTATTATTTATTATTTATTATTTATCAGGTGGGCTGTATCTAATACAGACCACCTTATATTTTTGTTAAAATTGCCTTTATTATTTATTTATTTATTATTTATTTTTCTTATTTTGACCCACTTTTTTGTTAACCAGATAACTTTAAAATGACTAAATCAAATACCTTGAAATTTGGCACACATATGTATAGGCATATGGACAAAACACGGTAAGGTTTTCAACCTTGACCTTGACTAATGACGTCATCTAGCCGCCATTTTGTGAAATTTTCTGAAAATAAACTCATGATCATATCTTCATAACCAAAAGGTATTTCTCATTCATATTTATTATGATCAAGGTCAATATCAGTCCAGTCAATTTCAGGTCAAAAAACGCGCGCATGCGCGTACGTCCGCGCGTCAGTGCGCGCGCAAAAATTTTAAATGCTCAAAATCGTCTCAAATTTATTTTGCATACGTTTCAGGTCATTTTAAGCATTTTATAAAAATTCGCGCGTACGAGCATGCGCGCGCGTTTTCGCGCGTAACACCATTAAAAAACATAGAATCGCCATTTTTTTTTCTTTCATGATATTTCTCATATTTTTTCAAGGAATTTGATACCATGTTTATCTCTTTATGACCATTATTAACAAGATGAGCGTAAATTCAAGATAAATGTCAGTGCGCGCGAGCTCTTTTAATACATAGCATATATGGGCAAAAACATGCCTATACAAAATCCGTTATAGCCCTTTGGAATGCACCGGGATCCTCAATTTTTTTTCATATTTAGATAGAGTATGAGTCGGAAATATGATTCCATGTCTCATTTGGCCATTAAGTGTATCGTGACATCATCACAATGGCCTTGGAACTCAAAATACGAATTTGCATATTATGACGTCAGCATATTTATGTAAAATTGATTGTATCTCTGTAAATATTGATCAATTTTCTTCAAAATTTCGATATGTTGTAGCTAAGACAATTCTCTACAAGCGCAGTAATATTTATTTTTCATTTTGATGACGTCATCATAGTAAAAATTTTGATTAAAGGCCTCATGTCAAAAACTTCATAATTTGCGTGTTATGCCTATAGAAGGTGAATTTAGTTCACGTTATGAATCTACATGATATTGTTTTTTAAGAATTTGTAAGCAGTATGTCGCTTATTTTTGCTCTATTTTGTCTCAAATTTTAGTTGACCAGCCCACCTATACTTGTTCCAAACAAGTATTATATGTCTAGTTATTATTATTATTATTATTTATTTTTATTTCTTCCCGTTTTTTGTTCCTAGGATAACTCAAGTTTGGTTTCGTCAATTTCATTCAATTTTGGCACAGTCATAGGTCATTGTCATGAGACGTGACAGGAACATTTTCAAGGTCATCAGGTCATCGTGACGTCATCCAGGCGCCATTTTGTGAAATCACGTTATCCATCATATCTTCATGATGCATCAGCAAAGGTCATTCATATTAATATCACATATACTTCAGGTCAAAGGTCAACAGGTCATGTCATCAAAGGTCACATAAAGGTCATGACGCGCGCGTACGTGCGCGTCAAAATTTTAAAAAGCTCAAAATCACTTAACTACTAAAGGAGAGTACGAATCAGGTCATTTTAAGCATTTGAAAATTTTCCGTCCGTACATGTCCCCGCGCGCGGTGCGCGCGCTCATGACGAGCAGAAAAAGTCAAATTCAAAATGTTTACATGATTTGGATTCCTCTTAACGTAATTGACAATTTACATTAATTTCAGTCACTCTTCATATTTAATAAGGCCGTGAGCGTGCGTCAAAGTTCAAAATCCGCGCGTACTGCTATGGGTGATATAATGCAAATTTGATCAAAAACATGCCATTTTAAAAATCGAAATAGCTCTTCAGATAGTCCATTGACCCCCAATTTTTATATCATGGTTGGAGAAAGCATGAGATGGAGATATGATTTCATACCACCCTGACTCGTACAAAGTGTAACAAAGTCTTCATAATGACATCTAAACTCAACAAAATGTATTTTTTTGATGACGTCATTTTTGTCTTTGTTTAATTGAGATTATCTCACTTATCGGTGATTGATTTTCTCCCAGATTTTGATATGTTGTAGCTGAGATAATTCTCTATCAAAAATATGTCATTCATTTTTCATTTCGATGACGTCATCATAGTTTAATATTCCATTAAAGGCGACAATGCATAATTTGTCATATTTGCGTGTTATGTCTATGGGAGGTCACTTTTTTCAAAACATGAATCTGCATGACAAGGTGTTTTGACCAGTATCTCGGTTGTTATTCAACAGTTTTCTCCCAAATTTTAGTATGTTGTAGCTGAGACTATTTGCTATCCAAATATTTCCTTATTTTTTCAATCAGATGTCAGGATCATGCTTATGCTCATCATCATCATTAACATTATCGTTTTTATCATCATATAACATTATCATTATCATCATCATCATCACCTTTACTATCATGATCATCATCATGTTCATCATGATCATCATTGTTTACATGTCTATATAACTTCTCCCATTCTCAATTCTATCATAAGACTTAGACAGACCACCTTATTCGTCTTCGTGACGAATTAAATTTCTAGTTATTATTATTATTATTATTTATTTTTTATTTCTTCCCGTTTTTTGTTCCTAGGATAACTCACGTTGGGTTTCGTCAATTTCATTCAATTTTGGCACAGTCATAGGTCATTGTCATGAGAAGTGACAGGAACAATTTCAAGGTCATCAGGTCATCGTGACGTCATCCAGGCGCCATTTTGTGAAATCATGTTATCCATCATATCTTCATGATGCATAAGCAAAGGTCATTCATATTCATATCACATATACTTTAGGTCAAGGGTCAACAGGTCATGTCATCAAAGGTCACATAAAGGTCATGACGCGCGCGTACGTGTGCGTCAAAATTTTAAAAAGCTCAAAATCACTTAACTACTAAAGGAGAGTACGAATCAGGTCATTTTAAGCATTTCAAAATTTTCCGTCCGTACATGTCCCCGCGCGCGTTGCGCGCGCTCATGACGCGCAGAAAGAGTCAAATTCAAAATGTTTACATGATTTAGATTCCTCTTAACGTAATTAACAATTTACATTAATTTCAGTCACTCTTCATATTTCATAAGGCCGTGAGCGTGCGTCAAAGTTCAAAATCCGCGCGTACTGCTATGGGCGATATAATGCAAATTTGATCAAAAACATGCCATTTTAAAAATCGAAATAGCTCTTCAGATAGTCCATTGACCCCCAATTTTTATATCATGGTTGGAGAAAGCATGAGTTGGAGATATGATTTCATACCACCCTGACTCGTACAAAGTGAAATAAAGTCATCATATTGGCATCTAAACTCAACAAAATGCATTTTTTTGATGACGTCATTTTTGTCTTTGTTTAATTGAGATTATCTCACTTATCGGAGATCGATTTTCTCCCAGATTTTGATATGTTGTAGCTGAGATAATTCTCTATCAAAAATATTAAATTCATTTTTCATTTTGATGACGTCATCATAGTTAAATATTCCATTAAAGGCGACAATGCATAATTTGTCATATTTGCGTGTTATGTCTATGGGAGGTCACTTTTTTCAAAACATGAATCTGCATGACAAGGTGTTTTGACCAGTATCTCGGTTGTTATTCAACAGTTTTCTCCCAAATTTTAGTATGCTCTAGCTGAGACTATTTTCTATCTTAATATTTCCTTATTTTTTCAATCAGATGTCAGGATCATGCTTATGCTCATCATCATTAACATTATCGTTTTTATCATCATATAACATTATCATTATCATCATCATCACCTTTACTATCATGATCATCATCATGGTCATCATGATCATCATTGTTTACATGTCTATATAACTTCTCCCATTCTCAATTCTATCATAAGACTTAGACAGACCACCTTATTCGTCTTCGTGACGAATTAAATTTCTAGTTAGGTGGTCTGTTATCAACAGACCACCTATTGATTTCGTCAGAATTTTCTTTCTTTATTTATTATTATTATTATTTATTTATTTATTTTTATTTATTTCTCCACTTTTTTGTGCAACCGATTTCTCAATATCCATCCACCCTATTTCTCTCCATTTTGACACAGTCATAGGTAATGATCATGAGATGTGACAGGAACATTTTCAAGGTCATCAAATTATCGTGACGTCATCCAGGCGCCATTTTGTGAAATCACATTATCCATCATATCTTCATGATGCGTCCTCAAAGTTCATTCATATTCATATCACATATACTTCAGGTCAAGGGTCAACAGGTCATGTCATCAAAGGTCAAATAAAGTTCATGACGCGCGCGTATGTGCGCGTCAAAATTTAAAATTGCTCAAAATCACTTAACTATTAAACGAGAGTACGAATCAGGTCATTTTAAGCATTTCAAAATTTTCCGTCCGTATGTGTCCCCGCGCGCGTTGTGCGCGCTCACAGCGCGCGGAAAACATCAAATTCAAAATGTTTACATGATTTGGATTTCTCTTACCGTAATTGACAATTTACATTAATTTCAGTCACTCTTGACCTTTCATAAGGCCGTGAGCGTGCGTCAAATTTCAAAATCCGCGCGTACTGCTATGGGCAATATAATGCAAATTTGATCAAAAACATGCCATTTTAAAAATCGAAATAGCTCTTCAGATAGTCCATTGACCCCCAATTTTTATATCATGGTTGGAGAAAGCATGAGTTGGAGATATGATTTCATACCACCCTGACTCGTACAAAGTGAAACAAAGTCATCATATTGGCATCTAAACTCAAACAAATGTATTTTGTCGATGACGTCATTTTTGTCTTTGTTTAATTGAGATTATCTCACTTATCGGTGATCGATTTTCTCCCAGATTTTGATATGTTGTAGCTGCGATAGTTTTCTATCAAAAATATGGCATTTATTTTTCATTTGGATGACGTCATCATAGTTAAATTTTCGATTAAAGGCGACAATACAATTTTGTCATATTTGCGTGTTATGTCTATGGGAGGTCACTTTTTTCAAAACATGAATCTGCATGACAAGGTGTTTTGACCAGTATCTCGGTTGTTATTCAACAGTTTTCTCACAAATTTTAGTATGTTGTAGCTGAGACTATTTGCTTTTTAACATTTCCTCATTTTTTTTAATCAGTTGTCAGGATTATGCTTATGCTCATCATCATTAACATTATCGTTTCTATCGTCATATAACATTATCATTATCATCATCATCACCTTTACTATCATGATCATCACCATGTTCATCATGATCATCATTGTTTACATGTCTATATAACTTGTCCCATTCTCAAATCTATCATAAGACTTAGACAGACCACCTTATTCGTCTTCGTGACGAATTAAATTCTAGTTAGGTGGTCTGTTATCAACAGACCACCTATTGATTTCGTCAGAATTTTCTTTATTTATTATTATTCTTTATTTTTATTTCTTCCCGTTTTTTGTGGACAGGATAACTTCAAGTTTGGTTTAGTCAATTTGATTCAATTTTAGCACAGTCATAGGTCATTGTCATGACACGTGTCTAGAACATTTTCAAGGTCATCAAGTTATCGTGACGTCATCCAGGCGCCATTTTGTGAAATCACATTATCCATCATATCTTCATGATGCATCAGCAAAGGTCATTCATATTCATATCACATATACTTTAGGTCAAGGGTCAACAGGTCATTTCATCAAAGGTCACATAAAGGTCATGACGCGCGCGTACGTGTGCGTCAAAATTTTAAAAAGCTCAAAATCACTTAACTACTAAAGGAGAGTACGAATCAGGTCATTTTAAGCATTTGAAAATTTTCCGTCCGTACATGTCCCCGCGCGCGTTGCGCGCGCTCATGACGCGCGAAAAAAGTCAAATTCAAAATGTTTACATGATTTGGATTCCTCTTAACGTAATTGACAATTTACATTAATTTCAGTCACTCTTCATATTTAATAAGGCCGTGAGCGTGCGTCAAAGTTCAAAATCCGCGCGTACTGCTATGGGCGATATAATGCAAATTTGATCAAAAACATGCCATTTTAAAAATCGAAATTGCTCTTCAGATAGTCCATTGACCCCCAATTTTCATATCATGGTTGGAGAAAGCATGAGTTGGAGATATGATTTCATACCACCCTGACTCGTACAAAGTGAAATAAAGTCATCATATTGGCATCTAAACTCAAACAAATGTATTTTGTTGATGACGTCATTTTTGTCTTTGTTCAATTGAGATTATCTCACTTATCTGTGATCACTTTTCTCTCAGATTTTGATATGTTGTAACTGAGTTAATTCTCTATCAAAAATATACCATTAATTTTTCATTTCGATGACGTCATCATAGTTAAATATTCGATTAAAGGCGACAATGCATAATTTGTCATATTTGCGTGTTATGTCTATGGGAGGTCACTTTTTTCAAAACATGAATCTGCATGACAATGTGTTTTGACCAGTGTCTCGGTTGTTATTCAAAACAGTTTTCAACCAAATCTTAATATGTTGTAGCTGAGACTATATGCTATCTAAATATTTCCTCATCTTTTCAATCAGATGTAAGGATCATGCTCATACTCACCATCGTCATCATCATCATCAATGTCACCATCATCATCATCATCATGGTCTGAAGATGATCATCATCAACATCATCATGATCATGATCATTATCATCATCATTAACATTATCGTTTTTATCATCATATAACATTATCATTATCATCATCATCACCGTTACTATCATGATCATCACCATGTTCATCATGATCATCATTGTTTACAGGTCTATATAACTTCTCCCATCCTCAAATCTATTATAAGACTTAGACAGACCACCTTATTCGTCTTCGTGACGAATTAAATTTCTAGTTAGGTGGTCTGTCAACGACAGACCACCTATTGATTTCGTCAGAATTTTCTTTATTTATTTATTATTATTATTATTATTATTTATTTTTATTTCTTCCCGTTTTTTGTTCCTAGGATAACTCAAGTTCGGTTTCGTCAATTTCATTCAATTTTGGCACAGTCATAGGTCATTGTCATGAGACGTGACAGGAACATTTTCAAGGTCATCAGGTCATCGTGACGTCATCCAGGCGCCATTTTGTGAAATCACGTTATCCATCATATCTTCATGATGCATCAGCAAAGGTCATTCATATTCATATCACATATACTTCAGATCAAGGGTCAACAAGTCATGTCATGAAAGGTCACATAAAGGTCATGACGCGCACGTACGCGCGCGTCAAAATTTTAAGATGCTCAAAATCACTTAACTACTAAAGGAGAGTACGAATCAGGTCATTTTAAGCATTTCAAAATTTTCCGTCCGTAAGTGTCCGCGCGCGCGGTGCGCGCGCTCATGACGCGCAGAAAAAGTCAAATTCAAAATGTTTACATGATTTGGATTCCTCTTAACGTAATTGACAATTTACATTAATTTCAGTCACTCTTCATATTTAATAAGGCCGTGAGCGTGCGTCAAAGTTCAAAATCCGCGCGTACTGCTATGGGCGATATAATGCAAATTTGATCAAAAACATGCCATTTTAAAAATCAAAATAGCTCTTCAGATAGTCCATTGACCCCCAATTTTTATATCATGGTTGGAGAAAGCATGAGATGGAGATATGATTTCATACCACCCTGACTCGTACAAAGTGTAACAAAGTCTTCATATTGACATCTAAACTCAACAAAATGTATTTTTATGATGACGTCATTTTTGTCTTTGTTTAATTGAGATTATCTCACTTATCGGTGATCGATTTTCTCCCAGATTTTGATATGTTGTAGCTGAGATAATTTTCTATCAGAATAAGTCATATTTTTTTTATTTGGATGACGTCATCATAGTGAAATATTCGATTAAAGGCGACAATGCATAATTTGTCATATTTGCGTGTTATGTCTATGGGAGGTCACTTTTTTCAAAACATGAATCTGCATGACAATGTGTTTTGACCAGTATCTCGGTTGTTATTCAACAGTTTTCTCCCAAATTTTAGTATTTTGTCGCTGAGACTATATGTTATCTTAATCATCCCTCATTTTTCCAAGAAGATGTCAGAATCACGCTCATGATCATGATCATCATCATTATCATAATGATGATAATCATCCTCATCAACATCATCATCATCATCATAATCATTACTATCAAGATCATCATCATCTTAATCATCATTGTTTACATGTCTATATAACTTCTCCCTTTTTCAATATAGTAAATATTATAATCTATTATAAGACTTGAAGACAGACCACCTTATTCGTCTTCGTGACGAATTAAATTTCTAGTATTTTAATTGAATTTGTACAAAAACACAATTCAATTAAAATAAATTTGTGACCACTTTTTTGTTCCCACGATTACTCAAAATTGAACCGTGCAAATTCAATTAAATTTGACAGAGTCATAGGTCATTGTCTTAAGACGTGACAGGAACATTTTCAAGTTCATTCAAATATCGTGACGTCATCCAGGCGCCATTTTGTGAAGTACTCTGAAAATCAACTCATGATCATATCTTCATAACCGTAAATAATTTCTCATTCATATTTATAACGATTAAGGTCAATATCCGTCCGGTCAACTTAAGGTCAATAAACGCGCGCGTACGCGTACGTCCGCGCGTCGGTGCGCGCAAAACTAAAAAATGCTCAAAATCACTTTTTGATCAAATTAGAGTACGTTTTAAGCTATTTTAAGCATTTCGAAAAAAATGCGTGCGCACAGCTTTGCGCGCGCGTTTCCGCGCGTAATGGCATTTTGCAACATAGAATCGCCAATTTTTTTCTTTCATCATATTTAACACATTTTCTCAAGCATTTCAATACGTTGTTAACCTTTTTCTGCCCATTAATAACGGAATGAGCGTCCGTTTAAGATAATGTCCGTGCGTGCGAGCTCTTGTTATACATAACATATATGGGCAAAAACATGCCTATATACAAAATCCATTGTAGCGCTTTAGGATGGAAGGTGAACCTAATTTGTTTTCAAATTTTGATAGAGTATGAATCGGAGATATGATTTCATGTCTCATTTGACCCTCAATTAACTCATGACGTCATCATAATGGCCTCCGAACTCAAAATTTCAATTTGCATATTATGACGTCATCATATTTTTGGGAAAATGATTGTATCTCTGTGAATATTGATCGGTTTAATTCCAGATTTTGATATGTTCTAGCTGAGACATTTCTCTACAAATAAAATCACGACGTATTTTTCATTTTGACAAATGCATCATGGCGTATTTTTGCGATTAAAGGAGGCATGTCAATTTTTCACATTTTGCGTGTATTCTCTATAGGACATGACTTTTTCTCAAAACTGGATTTTACCTTCCCGTCTTTCACGAGCAATATCTCCGTCGTTTTAGCTTTGTTTTCTCTGAGCTTCGAGTATGTTGTAGCTGAGACAATAAGCTATCACAAGTGTGCCCTTTATTTTTCGATCAGATGCCGAGATCATGCTCATATTTCACTTGCAACGTGGGATTTGAGAATTCCATTTCCCGTTTACGTGTAATCTCTATGGGAAATGTTTAGGTATATCGGTAACGCACTTGACTTCCGACCTCGAGGTCCCTGGTTCGAGTCCGGGCGTCTCCAACAATTTTTTTTCTTCACTTTTTTTTCTTTTTGACCTTTCACTCTACCATCTCCTTTGAATATTAAAACACGTACAATCGCAAATAATGTAATAAACAACCATATTTACTTTATTATTACCCTATTATCACTAGATCCATTACTTTTTGCGTGTAATCCTTATGGGAGATGACTTTTTCTCAAATCTGGATTCTACATTCTTGTCTTTTGCGAGCAATATCGCCGTTATTTCGGCTTGATTTTTGTTGATTTTTGAGTATGTTGTAGCTGAGACTATATACTATCTAAATGTTCTCTCATTTTTTTCAGTCTGATGTCATCGTGGTCTGTTGATGATAATCATCAACATCATCATGATCATCATCATCATCATCATCGTCATCACCATTACTATCAAGATCATCATCATCATGATCATCATGATGATCATCATTGTTTACATGTCTATATAACTTCTCCCTTTCTCAATATAGTAAACATTATAATCTATCATAATACTTGAAGACAGACCACCTAATTCGTCTCCATGACGAATTAAATTTCTAGTTCATATTTATAACGATTAAGGTCAATATCCGTCCGGTCAACTTAAGGTCAATAAACGCGCGCGTAAGCGTACGTCCGCGCGTCGGTGCGCGCAAAAATGAAAAATGCTCATAACCATTTTTTTATCGAATTAGAGTACGTTTTAGACCATTTCAAGCATTTCGAAAATTTTGCGTGCGCGCATAAATTTGCGCGCACGTTTTTGTTCGTAATGGTCGAACGCAAGCTAGAATCGCAATTTTTTGTCAATCATAGTATTGCCCATTTTTTTACGAACAATTTGATACCATGTTTATCTCTTAATGACCATTAATAACGAAATGAGCGTCAGTTCAAGGTAAATGTCTGTGCGTGCGAGCTCTTGTAATACATAGCATATATGGGCAAAAACATGCCTATACGAAATACATTATTAACTGTATAGAACAAATATTATTGCTCGATCTGAAAAGTCAACGGCAAAATGCGTGGGAAACTATTGAGCAATAATTGACCCAGTTGTACATTTCATCGCGCACCAGCTGCTGGTGACAATGAGAATGTATATTACGCGTATAACAAAAGGCCCACTATGAGCGAACTCTATTGTGACGTCACAATCACACCCTAGGCACACTGTTTGCAGTGTATCTCTGTAAATATTGATCAATTTTCTTCCAAATTTTGATATGTTTTAGCTGAGACAATTCTTAACAAATGCCGTCGCCACGATTTTTCATTTTGACGAAAGCATCATGGCGTATTTTTGTGATTAAAGGAGGCATGTCAATTTTTCACATTTTGCGTGTATTCTCTACGGGACATGACTTTTTCTCAAATCTGGATTCTACATTCCTGTCTTTTGCGAGCAATATATCGACATTATTTCTCCTTGGATTATGTTGATTTTCGAGTATGTTGTAGCTGAGACTATATGTTATCTAAATCAACCCTCATTCTTCCAATAAGATTCCAGGATCACACTCATGATCATGATCATCATCATTGTCAGTATGATGATAATCATTCCATCAACATCATCATCATGATCATGATCATCATGATCATCATGATCATCATAATCATCATCACCGTCATCATCATCACCATTATCATCATCATCATCATAATCATGATCATCATCATGACCTTGATCATCATCATGATTATCATTATCGTCATCATGACAATCATGATCACGATCAAGTAGTTCATTTCTCAATACTTTGTGTCATATTCATTAGGACTACTTATTTTGATATTTGTTTGCATTAAATTTGATCATGATCATGATCATTATTCATCATCTAGATAATTTCTCAATATTTCGTTCATCAGTTCAGCTCATCAGTTTAGTTCAGTTCATCAGTTCATCAGTTCATCCTTTAAGCTCATCGATTCAGTTCATTTCACATCAGTTCAATCTATCAGTTCATCAGTACTTCATTCATCAATTCATATCTCGATACATCATTAGGTGGTCTGTCAACGACAGACCACCTATTGATTTCGTCAGAATTTTCTTTATTTATTAGGTGGTCTGTCAACGCCAGATCACCTATTGTTTTCGTCAGAATTTTCTTTCTTTATTATTTATTTATTTATTATTATTCTTTATTTTTATTTATTGTTCCCACTTTTTTGTTCCGACGATAACTCAAGATCAGTTTAGTCAATTTCGTTCAATTTTGGTACAGTCATAGGTCATTGTCATAAGACGTGACAGGGACATTTTCAAGGGCATCAAGTCTTCATGACGTCATCCAGGCGCGATTTTGTGTTTTTTTTGGTACTTTTTACTCATGATCATATCTTCATAACGGAAAGGCATTTCTCATTTATATTTATCATGATTAGGGTCAATATCCGTCCGGTCAGTTTCAGGTCAGAAAACGCGCGCGCATTCGTACGTCCGCGCGTTAGCGCGCGCGCAAAAAATAAAATTGCTTCAAATCGTCTCAAATTCATTTTGCATATGTTTCAGGCCATTTTAAGCATTTTGCAAAAAAACGCGCACATGCACATGCGCGCGCATTTTTGCGCGTACTGGCATTTAGCAACATAAAATCGCCAAATTTCCTCCGTCATCTTATTTGAATCATTTTGCCAAGCATTTTGATACCTTGTTCACCTTTTTCTGACCATTAATAACGGAATGAGCGTCCGTTAAGATACATGTCCGCGCGTGCTGCTTTGGGCAATATAATGCAAATTTGATCAAAAACATGCCATTTTAAAAATCGAAATAGCTCTTCAGATAGTCCGTCGACCCCCAATTTTTATATCATGGTTGGAGAAAGCATGAGTTGGAGATATGATGTCATACCACCCTGACTCGTACAAAGTGAAACAAAGTCATCATATTGGCATCTAAACTCAAACAAATGTATTTTGTTGATGACGTCATTTTTGTCTTTGTTTAATTGAGATTATCTCACTTATCGGTGATTGATTTTCTCCCAGATTTTGATATGTTGTAGCTGAGATAATTCTCTATCAGAAATATGTAATTTATTTTTCATTTGGATGACGTCATCATAGTTAAATATTCGATTAAAGGTGACAATGCATAATTTGTCATATTTGCGTGTTATGTCTATGGGAGGTCACTATTTTCAAAACATGAATCTGCATGACAATGTGTTTTGACCAGTGTCTCGGTTGTTATTCAAAACAGTTTTCAACCAAATCTTAATATGTTGTAGCTGAGACTTTATGCTATCTAAATATTTCCTCATTTTTTCAATCAGATGTCAGGATCATGCTCATACTCATCATCGTCATCATCATCATCAATATGATCATCATCATCATTATCATCAATGTCACCACTATCATCATCATCATGGTCTGAAGATGATGATCATCAACATCATCATGATCATGATCATTATCATCATTAACATTATCGTTTTTATCATCATATAACATTATCATTATCATCATCATCACCTTTACTATCATGATCATCATCATGTTCATCATGATCATCATTGTTTACATGTCATATATAATTTCTCCCATTCTCAAATCTATCATGAGACTTAGACAGACCACCTTATTCGTCTTCGTGACGATTAAATTTCTAGTTTATTATTTATTATCAGGTGGGCTGTATCTAATACAGACCACCTTATATTTTTGTTAAAATTGCCTTTATTATTATTTATTATTATTTATTATTTATTTTTCTTATTTTGACCCACTTTTTTGTTAGCATGATAACTTTGTAATGGTTCAATCAAATGCTTTTAAATTTAGCACACATATGTATAGGCATATGGACATAACGCAGTAAGGTGTTCAACCTTGAACTTGACTGATGACGTCATCTAGGCGCCATTTTGTGAAATTTTCTGAAAATGAACTCATGATCATATCTTCATAACCAAAATTGATTTCTCATTCATATTTATCATGATCAAGGTCAATATCAGTCCGGTCAATCTCAGGTCAAAAAACGCGCGCGTGCGCGTACGTCCGCGCGTCAGTGCGCGCGCAAAATTTTTAAATGCTCAAAATCGTCTCAAATTTATTTTGCATACGTTTCAGGTCATTTTAAGCTTTTTATAAAAAATCGCGCGTACGAGCATGCGCGCGCGTTTTCGCGCGTAACACCATTACAAAACATAGAATCGCCATTTTTTTTCTTTCATGATATTTCTCATATTTTTTCAAGGAATTTGATACCATGTTTATCTCTTTATGACCATTATTAACAAGATGAGCGTAAATTCAAGATAAATGTCAGTGCGCGCGAGGTCTTTTAATACATAGCATATATGGGCAAAAACATGCCTATACAAAATCCGTTATAGCTCTTTGGAATGCACCGGGATCCTCAATTTTTTTTCATATTTAGATAGAGTATGAGTCGGAAATATGATTCCATGTCTCATTTGGCCATTAAGTGTATCGTTACATCATCACAATGGCCTTGGAACTCAAAATACGAATTTGCATATTATGACGTCAGCATATTTATGTAAAATTGATTGTATCTCTGTAAATATTGATCAATTGTCTTCAAAATTTCGATATGTTGTAGCTAAGACAATTCTCTACAAGCGCAGTAATAACCATTTTTCATTTTGATGACGTCATCATAGTGAAAATTTTGATTAAAGGCCTCATGTCAAAAACTTCATAATTTGCGTGTTATGCCTATAGAAGGTGAATTTAGTTCACGTTATGAATCTACATGATAATGTCTTTTAAGAATTTGTAAGCAGTATGTCGCTCATTTTTGCTCTATTTTGTCTCAAATGTTAGTTGACCAGCCCACCTATACTTGTTCCAAACAAGTATTATATGTCTAGTTTATTATTTATTTTTATTTCTCCGCACTTTTTTGTTAACAGGATAACTCAAGATCAGTTCAATCAATTTCGTTCAATTTTGGCACAGTCATAGGTCATTGTCATGAGACGTGACAGTAACATTTTCAAGGTCATCAAATCTTCATGACGTCATCCAGGCGCCATTTTGTGTTTTTTTTGGTACTTTCAACTCATGATCATATCTTCATAACGGAAAAGAATTTCTTATTCATATTTATCATGATTAAGGTCAATATCCGTCCGGTCAATTTCAGGTCAAAAAACGCGCGCGCATGCGTACGTCCGCGCGTCAGCGCGCGCGCAAAAAATAAAAATGCTCCAAATCGTTTAAAATTAATTTTGCATACGTTTCAGGCCATTTTAAGCGTTTCGCAAAAAAACGCGCACACACACATGCGCGCGCGTTTTCACCCGTACTGGTATTTTTCAACATAAAATCGCCAAATTTTCTCTGTCATCATATTTGGCACATTTTTCCAAGCATGTTGATACCTTGTTCACCTTTTTATGCTCAGTAATAACGGAATGAGCGTCCGTTTAAAAAATTGTCCGTGCGTGCGAGCTCTTGTAATACATAGCATACATGGGCAAAAACATGCCTATACAAAATCCATTGTAGCGCTTTAGGATGCAAAGTGAATCCAATTTCTTTTTCATATTTCGATAGAATATGAATTGGAGATATGATTTCATGTCACATTTGACCCTCAATTAACTCATGACGTCATCATAATGGCTTCCGAACTCAAAATTTCAATTTGCATATTATGACATCATCATATTTTTGGAAAATTGATTGTATCTCTGTAAATATTGATCAATTTTCATCCAAATTTTGATATGATCTAGCTGAGACAATTCTCTACAAATGCAGTCACCACGATATTTCATTTTGACAATGGCATCGTGGCGATTAAAGGAGGCATGTCAATTTTTCACATTTTGCGTGTATTCTCTATGGGACATGACTTTTTCTCAAAACTGGATTCTACATCCTGTCTTTTGCGAGCAATATCTCCGTCGTTTTAGCTTTGTTTACGCTGAACTTTGAGTATGTTGTAGCTGAGACAATAAGCTATCACAAGTGTGCCCTTTATTTTTCGATCAGATGCCGGGATCATGCTCATATTTCAATTACAAAGTGGGATTTGTGCATTCCATTTTCCGTTTACGTGTAATCTCTATGGGAAATGTTTTGGTATATCGGTAACGCACTTGACTTCCGACCTCGAGGTCCCTGGTTCGAGTCCGGGCGTCTCCAACAATTTTTTTTCTTCACTTTTTTTTCTTTTTGACCATTCACTCTACCATCTCCTTTGAATATTAAAACACGTACAATCGCAAATAATGTAATAAACAACCATATTTACTTTATTATTACCCTATTATCACTAGATCCATTACTTTTTGCGTGTAATCCTTATGGGAGATGACTTTTCTCAAATCTGGATTCTACATTCTTGTCTTTTGCGAGCAATATCGCCGTTATTTCGGCTTGATTTTTGTTGATTTTTGAGTATGTTGTAGCTGAGACTATATACTATCTAAATGTTCTCTCATTTTTTTCAGTCTGATGTCATCGTGGTCTGTTGATGATAATCATCAACATCATCATGATCATCATCATCGTCATCACCATTACTATCAAGATCATCATCATCATCATCATCATGATGATCATCATTGTTTACATGTCTATATAACTTCTCCCTTTCTCAATATAGTAAATATTATAATCTATCATAAGACTTGAAGACAGACCACCTAAATCGTCCCCATGACGAATTAAATGTCTAGTTTATTTTTATTTCTCCGCACTTTTTTGTTAACAGGATAACTCAAGATCAGTTCGATCAATTTCGTTCAATTTTGGCACAGTCATAGGTCATTGTCATGAGACGTGACAGTAACATTTTCAAGGTCATCAAATCTTCATGACGTCATCCAGGCGCCATTTTGTGTTTTTTTTTTTGGTACTTTCAACTCATGATCATATCTTCATAACGGAAAAGAATTTCTTATTCATATTTATCATGATTAAGGTCAATATCCGTCCGGTCAATTTCAGGTCAAAAAACGCGCGCGCATGCGTACGTCCGCGCGTCAGCGCGCGGGCAAAAAATAAAAATGCTCCAAATCGTTTAAAATTAATTTTGCATACGTTTCAGGCCATTTTAAGCGTTTCGCAAAAAAACGCGCACACACACATGCGCGCGCGTTTTCACCCGTACTGGTATTTTTCAACATAAAATCGCCAAATTTTCTCTGTCATCATATTTGGCACATTTTTCCAAGCATGTTGATACCTTGTTCACCTTTTAATGCTCAGTAATAACGGAATGAGCGTCCGTTTAAAAAATTGTCCGTGCGTGCGAGCTCTTGTAATACATAGCATACATGGGCAAAAACATGCCTATACAAAATCCATTGTAGCGCTTTAGGATGCAAAGTGAATCCAATTTCTTTTTCATATTTCGATAGAATATGAATTGGAGATATGATTTCATGTCACATTTGACCCTCAATTAACTCATGACGTCATCATAATGGCTTCCGAACTCAAAATTTCAATTTGCATATTATGACATCATCATATTTTTGGAAAATTGATTGTATCTCTGTAAATATTGATCAATTTTCATCCAAATTTTGATATGATCTAGCTGAGACAATTCTCTACAAATGCAGTTGCCACGATATTTCATTTTGACAATGGCATCGTGGCGTATTTTTGCGATTAAAGGAGGCATGTCAATTTTTCACATTTTGCGTGTATTCTCTATGGGACATGACTTTTTCTCAAAACTGGATTCTACATCCTGTCTTTTGCGAGCAATATCTCCGTCGTTTTAGCTTTGTTTACGCTGAACTTTGAGTATGTTGTAGCTGAGACAATTAGCTATCACAAGTGTGCCCTTTATTTTTCGATCAGATGCCGGGATCATGCTCATATTTCAATTACATAGTGGGATTTGTGTATTCCATTTTCCGTTTACGTGTAATCTCTATGGGAAATGTTTTGGTATATCGGTAACGCACTTGACTTCCGACCTCGAGGTCCCTGGTTCGAGTCCGGGCGTCTCCAACAATTTTTTTTCTTCACTTTTTTTTCTTTTTGACCATTCACTCTACCATCTCCTTTGAATATTAAAACACGTACAATCGCAAATAATGTAATAAACAACCATATTTACTTTATTATTACCCTATTATCACTAGATCCATTACTTTTTGCGTGTAATCCTTATGGGAGATGACTTTTCTCAAATCTGGATTCTACATTCTTGTCTTTTGCGAGCAATATCGCCGTTATTTCGGCTTGATTTTTGTTGATTTTTGAGTATGTTGTAGCTGAGACTATATACTATCTAAATGTTCTCTCATTTTTTTCAGTCTGATGTCATCGTGGTCTGTTGATGATAATCATCAACATCATCATCATCGTCATCACCATTACTATCAAGATCATCATCATCATCATCATGATGATCATCATTGTTTACATGTCTATATAACTTCTCCCTTTCTCAATATAGTAAATATTATAATCTATCATAAGACTTGAAGACAGACCACCTAATTCGTCCCCATGACGAATTAAATGTCTAGTATTTATTTTGTGTCTGTATAGAAGAAATTATTATTATTCTTCCTCAATTTTGTTCGCAGGATATCTCAAGAATGACAAAAGCCATTGTCATGAAACTTTCAATGTTGATAGATCTTAGTCTAACTTAGAACTGCATGACTTTTCAAAGACTCAAAATTATCGTGACGTCATCCAGGCGCCATTTTGTAAAAATCAACTTATTATCATATCTTCATAACGGAAAGTAATTTTTCATTCATATTTATCATGAATAAGATCAATATCCTTCCGGTCAATTTCAGATCAAAAAACGTGCGCAAATCCGCGCGTACGCGTTCTTGCGCGCGTTTACGTGCGCGCAAAAATTTAAAATGTTTCAAATCATTCTTAATTTTTTTTGCATACGTTTCAAGCCATATGCAGCATTTGACAAAAAATCACTCTAACGCGCATGCGCGCGCGTTTTTTGCACGTTCTGGCATTTTGCAACATATAATCGCCAAAATTTCTCTGTCATCATGTTTGGCACAATTTTCCAAGCATTTTGATACCATGTTCATCTCTTTATCACTATTAATAACGGAATGAGCGTCCGTTCAAGATAAATATCCGTGTGCCCGAGCTCATGTATTACATAGTATATATGGGCAAAAACATTCCTATAAAAAGTCCACTGGGATGAATAAGGACTGCCAAGTTTTTTTCACATTTTGATAGAGTATGAGTCAGATATATGATTTCATAGCTCATTTGGCCATTAAATACATCCTGACGTCATCATAATGGCCTTGGAAGTCAAAATACAAAATTGCATATTATGACGTCATTATATTTTTTGAAAATTTAGTGTATTTCTCAAAATATTGACTGATTTTCTTCCAAATTGCGGTATCTTGTAGCTTAGGCAATTGCCTACAAGATCAATACACACTGCTTTTCATTTTATTGACGTCATTATAGTACAAAATTCAATTAAAGGCCACATGTCAGAATTTTCTCAATTTGCGTGTTATGTCTACGGAAGGTGAAATTCGTTCTCATCATGGATCTACATGACATTGATCTTTGAGCACTATCTAGCATATTTGTGCTTTATGTTCTCCAAAACTTTGATACGGCGTAGCTAAGCAAATTATCTATCAGAATGATGTACATCATTTATCATTTTGATGACATCATCATAGTAAAAATTTCAATTAAAGGTGACAAGTCAGAATTTTCTTAGTTTGCGTGTTAGGCGACTTTTTCTGAAATCCTGATTCTACAAATCTCTATCGAATACCGGAAGGGGGCGCTATACCACTCTTAATCATGGTCTTTATCGTATTTATGATCATTATCATTAGATCATCATCGGCACACTTTCATGATAACAAAATAGCACGTATCACCTAAATCGTCAAAGTGACGAATTAAAATCTAGTTAGGTGATACGTAACGAAGTCTACGTATCACCTATTGATTTCGTCAAGATTTTCTTTATTTTTTATTTTATTATTCTTCCTCGATTTTGTTCGCAGGATATCTCAAGACTGAATCAAGCCATTGTCATGAAACTTTCAATGATGATAGATCTTAGTCTAACTTAGAACTGCGTGACTTTTCAAAGACTCAAAATTATCGTGACGTCATCCAGGCGCCATTTTGTGAAAATTAATTTATGATCATATCTTCATAACGGAAAGTAATTTTTCATTCATATTTATCATGAATAAGATCAATATCCGTCCGGTCAATTTCAGGTCAATAAACGTGCGCAAATGCGCGCGTGCGCGTTCATTCGCGCGTTTACGCGCGCGCAAAAATTTAAAATGCTCTAATTCATCCCAAATTTTTTTTGCATACGTTTCAGGCCATATGGAGCATTTGACAAAAAATCACGCTCACGCACATGCGCGCGCGTTTTTTGCGCGTACTAGCATTTTGCAACGTAGAATCGCCGAATTTTCTCTATCATCTTATTTGGCACATTTTTCCAAGCATTTTGATAACTTGTTCATCTTTTAAAAACGCAATGAGTGTCCGTCAAAGTTGACAGTGCGCGCGGACCTGCGTTATCTTTATCCACAATACATGAGCAAAAACATGCCTATACAAAAATCTTTGTAACCCTTCAGAATAGATAGCAACTCCCAATATTTTTTCATATTTAGATAGATTATGAGTCGTAAATATGATTTTATGTCTCATTTGACCTTCAATTAACTCATGACGTCACCATAATGTCCTCCAAACTCAAAAATTTAATTTGCATGTTATGACGTCAGCATTTTTTTTTGAAAATTGATTGTATCTCTGTAAATATTGATCGATTTTCTTTCAAATTTCGATATGTTCTAGCTGAAACAATTTTCTTCAAATATAGTGTCCACAATTTTTCATTTTGACAAAGGCATCATGGCGTATTTTTGCGATTTAAGGAGGCATGTCAATTGTTCACATTTTGCGTGTATTCTCTATGGGACATGACTTTTTCTCAAAACTGGATTCTACACTCCTGTCTTTCACGAGCAAAATCTCCGTTGTCTTAGCTTAGTTTGTGCTGAGCTTCGAATATGTTGTAGCTGAGACAATAATCTATCACACGTGTGCATTTCATTTTTCGATCAGATGCCGGGATTATGCTCATATTTCACTTGCAAAGTAGGATTTTAGAATTCCATTTCCCGTTTACGTGTAATCGCCATGGGAAATGTTTTGGTATATCGGTAACCCACTTGACTTCCATCCTGGAGATCCATGGTTCGAGTCCGGGTGTCTCCAACAATATTTGTCTTCACTTTATTTTTTGACCTTCCACTGTACCATCTCCTTTGAGTATTAAAACACGTAGAATCGCAAATAATGTAATAAACAACCCTATTTTCTTTATTATTACTGTATTTTCACTTAATCCATTACTTTTTGTGTTTAATCCCTATGGGAGATTACTTTTTCTCAAATCTGGATTCTACATTCCTGTGTTTTGGGCAATTTTGCCAATATTTCTGCTTGGATTTTGTTGTTTTTTGAGTATGTTGTAGCTGAGACAAGTTCCCACGAGATTTATGTAGACTATCTAACATTATAATGACGTTATCATAGTAAAAAATTCAATCATAGGTGACATGTCAATTATCATATATAACAATCCTCAATCGGATACCTAAAGGGGGCGCTATACCACTTTCAATCATGGTCATCTGGAAGGCATTGTTCTCAATTGCATCTATCTCTCTCCTCTCTCTTGCTCTTTTACTTCTCCTCTCATGTTCTGCCCCTCTCCTTTTTGGTCTGTCTCTGCATCTATCTATCTCTCTTCTCTTTCACCCTCTCCCTCTCTCTCTCTCTCTCTCTTGCCTTGCGTCCCTCTTATTCTCTTGGTCTGTCTCCCTCTGCCCTACAGTTGAAACTTGACTCATGGATAGACCATAATGGGAGTAGTAAACGAAATATGAAATCGTGAAAATACGTTCTTTATTATGTTACACATGAGCATACGTATCACCTAATTCGTCAAAGTGACGAATTAAAGTCTAGTATTTATTTTGTGTCTGTATAGAAGAAATTATTATTATTCTTCCTATATTTTGTTCGCAGGATATCTCAAGAATGGCAAAAGCCATTGTCATGAAACTTTCAATGATGATAGATCTTAGTCTAACTTAGAACTGCATGACTTTTCAAAGACACAAAATTATCGTGACGTCATCCAGGCGCCATTTTGTGAAAATCAACTTATGATCATATCTTCATAACGGAAACTAATTTTTCATTCATATTTATCATGAATAAGATCAATATCCTTCCGGTTAATTTCAGATTTACAAACGTGCGCAAATCCGCGCGTACGCGTTTTTGCGCGCGTTTACGTGCGCGCAAAAACTTAAAATGCTCCAAATCATCCCAATTTTTTTTTGCATACGTTTCAAGCCATATGGAGCATTTGACAAAAAATCCCTCAAACGTGCATGCGCGCGCGTTTTTTGCATGTTCTGGCATTTTGCAACATATAATCGCCAAATTTTCTCTGTCATCATGTTTGGCACATTTTTCCAAGCATTTTGATACCATGTTCATCCCTTTATCACTATTAATAACGGAATGAGCGTCCGTTCAAGATAAATATCCGCGCGCGCGAGGTCATGTATTACATAGCATATATGGGCAAAAATATGCCATAAAAAGTCCATTGGGATGAATAAGGACTGCCAAGTTTTTTTCATATTTTGATAGAGTGAGAGTCGGAGATATGATTTCATAGCTCATTTGGACATTAAATACATATTGACGTCATCATAATGGCCTTGGAAGTCAAAATACAAAATTGCATATTATAACGTCATTATATTTTTTGAAAATTTAGTGTATTTCTCATAATATTGACTGATTTTCTTCCAGATTGCGGTATCTTGTAGCTTAGGGAATTGCCTACAAGATCAATACACTCTGCTTTTTATTTTATTGACGTCATTATAGTACAAAATTCAATTAAAGGCCACATGTCAGAATTTTCTCAATTTGCATGTTATGCCTAAGGAAGGTGAATTTCGTTCACATCATGAATCTTCATGACATTGATCTTTGAGCACTATCTAGCTTATTTGTATTCTATGTTCTCCCAAATTTTGATACGGTGTAGCTAATAAATTATCTACAATATAGACGTACATTATTTATCATTTCGATGACATCATCATAGTGAAAATTTCAATTAAAGGTGACATGTCAGAATTTTCTTAGTTTGCGTGTTAGGCGACTTTTTCTCAAATCCTGATTCTACAAATCTCTATCGAATACCTGAAGGGGGCGCTATACCACTCTTAATGATGGTCTTTATCGTATTCATGATCATTATCATTAGATCATCATCGGCACACTTTCATGATAACAAAATAGCACGTATCACCTAATTCGTCAAAGTGACGAATTAAAGTCTAGTATTTATTTTGTGTCTGTATAGAAGAAATTATTATTATTCTTCCTCAATTTTGTTCGCAGGATATCTCAAGACTGAATGAAGCCATTATCATGAAACTTGCCATGATGATAGATCTTAGTCTAACTTAGAACTGCATGACTTTTCAAAGACTCAAAATTATCGTGACGTCATCCAGGCGCCATTTTGTAAAAATCAACTTATGATCATATCTTCATTACGGAAAGTAATTTTTCATTCATATTTATCATGAATAAGATCAATATCCTTCCGGTCAATTTCTGATAAAAAAACGTGCGCAAATCCGCGCGTACGCGTTTGTGCGCGCGTTTACGTGCGCGCAAAAAATTAAAATGCTCCAAATCATTTTAAATTTTTTTTGCATACGTTTTAAGCCATATGGAGCATTTGACAAAAAATCACTCAAACGCGCATGCGCACGCGTTTTTTGGGCGTTCTGGCATTCTGCAACATCTAATCGCCAAATTGTCTTTGTCATCATGTTTGGCACATTTTTCCAAGCATTTTGATACCATGTTCATCTCTTTATCATTATTAATAACGGAATGAGCGTCCGTTCAGGATAAATATCCGTGTGCTCGAGCTCATGTATTACATAGTATATATGGGCAAAACATGCCTATAAAAAATCCATTGGAATGAATAAGGACTGCCGAGTTTTTTTCATATTTTGATAGAGTATGAGTCGGAGATATGATTTCATAGCTCATTTTGCCATTAACTCATAGCCTGCCATGAGGCTGCGTGCACGCTACTGTTACGCTGCTTCTTGCATGCTAGCAAACATTCGTAATAGCAGTTATTGTTCATGCCCATTGGACTGTGCCTAGTGTTTTGCACGCGCTATTGTTAGTACCATCGCGTTAATCCGATTATCTCGTTATAAATCTGGCACTGGGGGGATTAGCCCTGTGGCAGGATAAGAGTTAAATTCATCTTGACGTCATCATAATGGCCTTGGAAGTCAAAATACAAAATTGCATATTATGACGTCATTATATTTTTTGAAAATTTAGTGTATTTCTCCTAATATTGACTGATTTTCTTCCAAATTGCGGTATCTTGTAGCGTAGGGAATTGCCTACAAGATTAATACACACTGCTTTTTATTTTATTGACGTCATTATAGTACAAAATTCAATTAAAGGCCACATTTCAGAATTTCTTAATTTGAGTGTTATGCCTAAGGAAGGTGAATTTCGTCCACATCATGAATCTTCATGACATTGATCTTTGAGCACTATCTAGTTTATTTGTATTCTATGTTCTCCCAAATTTTGATACGGTGTAGCTAATAAATTATCTACAATATAGACGTACATCATTTATCATTTCGATGACATCATCATAGTGAAAATTTCAATTAAAGGCGACATGTCAGAATTTTCTTAGTTTGCGTTTTAGGCGACTTTTTCTGAAATCCTGATTCTACAAATCTCTATCAAATACCTGAAGGGGGCGCTATACCACTCTTAGTCATGGTCTTTATCGTATTTATGATCATTATCATTAGATCATCATCGGCACACATTCATTATAACAAAATAGCACGTATCACCTAATTCGTCAAAGTGACGAATTAAAGTCTAGTTAGGTGATACGTAACGAAGTCTACGTATCACCTATTGATTTCGTCAAGATTGTTATTATTTATTATTTATTATTATTATTATTTTTCCTCGAATTTGTTCGCAGGATATCTCAAGACTGAATGAAACCATTGTTATGAATCTTTCAATGATGATAGATCTTAGTCTAACTTAGAACTGCGTGACTTTTCAAAGACTCAAAGTCATCATGACGTCATCTAGGCGCCATTTTGTGAAAATCAACTAATGATCATATCTTCATAACGGAAAAGTATTTCTCATTCATAATTATCACGATTAAGATCAATATCCGTCCGGTCAATTTCAGGTCAAAAAACGTGCGCAAATGCGCGCGTGCGCGCTCGTCCGCGCGTTTACGCGCGCGCAAAAGTTTAAAATGCTCTAAATCATCCCAAATTTTTTTTGCATACGTTTCAGGCCATATAGAGCATTTGATAAAAAATCGCGCTCACGCGCATGCGCGCGCGTTTTTTGCGCGTACTAGCATTTTGCAACATAGAATCGCCGAATTTTCTTTATCATCATATTTGGCACATTTTTCCAAGCATTTTGATAACTTGTTCATCTTTTAATAACGCAATGAGCGTCCGCCAAAGCTGACAGCGCGCACGGATCTGCTTTATCTTTATCCACAATACATGGGCAAAATCATGCCTATACAAAATTCATTGTAACTCTTTAGAATAGATAGGAACTCCCAATATTTTTATCATATTTAGATAGATTATGAGTCGGAGATATGATTTCATGTCTCATTTGACCCTCAATTAAATCATGACGTCATCATAATGGCCTCCGAACTCAAAATTTTAATTTGCACATTATGACGTAAGCATATTTTTGGAAAACTTATTGTATCTCTGTAAATATTGATTGATTTTCTTCCAAATTTTGATATGTTTTAGCTGAGACAATTTTCTACAAATTCAGTGTCCACAATTTTTCATTTTGACAAAGGCATCATGGCGTAATCTTGCAATTTAAGGAGGCATGTCAATTTTTTACATTTTGCATGCATTCTCTATGGGACATGACTTTTTCTCAAAAGTGGATTCTACATTCTTGTCTTTCGCGAGCAATATCTCCGTTGTTTTAGCTTTGTTTACGCTGAGATTCGAGTATGTTGTAGCTGAGACAATAAGCTATCACTAGTGTAGCATTTATTTTTCGATCAGATGCCGGGACCATGCTCATATTTCACTTGCAAAGTAAGATTTGAGAATTCCATTTCCCGTTTACGTGTAATCGCTATGGGAGATGTTTTGGTATATCGGTATACGCACTTGACTTCCAAGCTCGAGATCCCTGGTTCGAGTCCGGGTGTCTCCAACAATTTTTTTTTTCATTTTTTTTTCTTTTTGACCTTTTACTCTACCATCTCCTTTGATTATTAAAACATGTAGATTCGCAAATAATGTATAAAACAACCCTATTTACTTTATTATTACCCTATTTTCACTTAATCCATTACTTTTTGCGTGTAATCCCTATGGGAGATGATTTTTTCTCAAATCTGGATTCTACATTCCTGTCTTTTGCGAGCAATATCGCCGTTATTCCTGCTTTGATTTTGTTGATTTTTGAAAATGTTGTAGCTGAGATTATATTCTATCTAAATCACCCCTCATTTTTCCAATGAGACATCAGGATCACGCTCATGATCATGATCATCATCATTATCATCATGATCATCATTATCATAATGATGATAATCATTTATCAATTACATTTTCATTTCTTTGAATAAGATAAAATCGTCAAAATGCGTTCTTCATGATGTAAATTAGAGTCAAGGGTGTATCTGGTTACAGCACAGGGTCAATGGTCATATATCGTCACAATCTATTTTCCCTAGATCCATGATGATCAAGGAGACACAATTCAATCTTGACATATGGAAAGATCATAATGGGAGAAGCATTTTATAAAATAATATATCGTGTAATGCATTATTCGAAATGTAAACCATTATCATACGTATCACCTAATTCGTCAAAGTGACGAATTAAAGTCTAGTTATTTATTATTTTTGTTTTATTTTTATTATTCTTCCTCGAATTTGTTCGCAAGATATCTCAAGAACGAATAAAGCTATTATCATGAAACTTGTAATGATGATAGATATTAGTCTAACTTAGAACTGCGTGACTTTTCAAAGAGTCAAAATTATCGTGACGTCATCTAGGCGCCATTTTGTGAAAATCAACTTATGATCATATCTTCATAACGGAAAGGAATTTCTCATTTATAATTATCAGGATTAAGATCAATATCCGTTCGGTTAATTTCAGGTCAATAAATGCGCGCAAAAATGCGCGTACGCGTACGTGCGCGCGTTAACGCGCGCGTAAAATTTTAAATTGCTCAAAATCGTCTTAAATTTTTTTTGCATACGTTTTAGGCCATTATAAGCATTTTATAAAAAATCGCGCAAAACACACATTTTTGCGCGCTTTCGTTCGTCACGGCCGAACGAAAAAAATTTACCCCTCAATTTTTTTTGACAGGATATTCCTCGTTTTTTTCTGAACAATTTGTTACCATGTTCATCTTTTTATCACAATTAAAAACGGAATGAGCGTCCGTTCAAGAAAAATATCCGTGCGCCCGAGCTCATGTAGTACATAGCATATTTCGGCAAAAACATGCCTATAAAAAGTGCATCGGGGTGAATAAGGACTGCCATTTTTTTCATATTTAGATAGAGTATGAGTCAGAGATATGATTTCATATCTCAATTGGCCATTCAATACATCTTGACGTCATCATAATGGCCTTGGAAGTCAAAATAAAATATTGTATATTATGACGTCATTATATTTATGGAAAATTTAGTGTATTTCTCATAATAGTGACTGATTTTCTTCCAAATTTCGGTATTTTGTAGTTGAGGCAATTGCCTTTAAGATAAATACACACTACTTGTTATTTCATTGACGTCATCATAGTACAAAATTCAATTAAAGGCCACATTTCAAAATTTTCTTAATTTGCGTGTTATGCCTAAGGAAGATGAATTTCGTTCACATCATGAATCTTCATGACATTGATCTTTGAGCACTATCTAGCTTATGAGTACTCTATGTTCTTCCAAATTTTGATACGGTGTAGCTAATAAATTATCTACAATATTGACGTACATCATTTATCATTTCGATGACATCATCTTAGTGAAAATTTCAATTAAAGGCGACATGTCAGAATTTTCTTAGTTAGCGTGTTAGGCGACTTTTTCTGAAATCCTGATTCTACAAATCTCTATCGAATACCTGAAGGGGGCGCTATACCACTCTTAATCGTGGTCTTTATCGTATTTATGATCATTATCATTAGATCATCATCGGCACACTTTCATGATAACAAAATAGCACGTATCACCTAATTCGTCAAAGTGACGAATTAAAGTCTAGTTAGGTGATACGTATGAAATATACGTATCACCTTTTGATTTCGTCAAGATTTTTCTTTATTATTTATTATTTATTATTATTATTATTTATTTTTATTATTATTCTTCCTCGAATTTGTTCGCAAGATATCTCAAGAATGAATAAAGCTTTTATCATGAAACTTGTAATGATGATAGATCTTAGTCTAACTTAGAACTGCATGACTTTTCAAAGACTCAAAATTATCGTGACGTCATCCAGGCGCCATTTTGTAAAAATCAACTTATGATCATATCTTCATAACGGAAAGTAATTTCTCATTCATATTTATCATGAATAAGATCAATATCCTTCCGGTCAATTTCAAATCAAAAAACGTGCGCAAATCCGCGCGTACGCGTTTGTGCGCGCGTTTACGTGCGCGCAAAAATTTAAAATGCTCCAAATCATTTCTAATTTATTTGGCACACGTTTCAAGCCATATGGAGCATTTGACAAAAAAATCACTCAAACGCGCATGCGCGCGCGTTTTTTGCGCGTTCTGGCATTTTGCAACATATAATCACCAAATTTTCTCTGTCATCATGTTTAATACCATGTTCATCCCTTTATCACTATTAATAACGGAATGAGCGTCCGTTCAAGATAAATATCCTTGTGTGCGAGCTCATGTATTACATAGTATATATGGGCAAAAACATGCCTATAAAACGTCCATTGGGATGAACAAGGAATGCCAAGTTTTTTTCATATTTTGATAGAGTATGAGTCGGAGATATGATTTCATAGCTTATTTGGCCATTAAATACATCTTGACGTCATCATAATGGCCTTGGAAGTCAAAATACAAAATTGCATATTATGACGTCATTATATTTTTTGAAAATTTAGTGTATTTCTCATAATATTGACTGATTTTCTTCCAAATTGTGGTATCTTGTAGCTTAGGAAATTGCCTACAAGATAAACACACACTGCTTTTTATTTTATTGACGTCATTATAGTACAAAATTCAATTAAAGGCCACATTTCAGAATTTTCTTAATTTGCGTGTTAAGCCTAAGGAAGGTGAATTTCGTTCACATCATGAATCTTCATGACATTGATCTTTGAGCACTATCTAGCTTATTTGTACTCTATGTTCTCCCAAATTCTAATACGGTGTAGCTAATAAATTATCTACAATATTGACGTACATCATTTATCATTTCGATGACATCATCATAGTGAAAATTTCAATTAAAGGCGACATGTCAGAATTTTCTTAGTTAGCGTGTTAGGCGACTTTTTCTGAAATCCTGATTCTACAAATCTCTATCGAATACCTGAAGGGGGCGCTATACCACTCTTAATGATGGTCTTCATCGTATTTATGTTCATTATCATTAGATCATCATCGGCACACTTTCATGATAACAAAATAGCACGTATCACCTAATTCGTCAAAGTGACGAATTAAAGTCTAGTATTTATTTTGTGTCTGTATAGAAGAAATTATTATTATTCTTCCTCAATTTTGTTCGCAGGATATCTCAAGAATGGCAAAAGCCATTGTCATGAAACTTTCAATGATGATAGATCTTAGTCTAACTAAGAACTGCATGACATTTCAAAGACTCAAAATTATCGTGACGTCATCCAGGCGCCATTTTGTGAAAATCAACTTATGGTCATATCTTCTTAACGGAAAGTAATTTTTCATTCATATTTATCATGAATAAGATCAATATCCTACCGGTCAATTTCAGATAAAAAAACGTGCGCAAATCCGCGCGTACGCGTTCGTGCGCGCGTTTACGTGCGCGCAAAAATTAAAAATGCTCCAAATCATTCCTAATTTTGTTTGCATACGTTTCAAGCCATATGGAGCATTTGACAAAAAATCACTCAAACGCGCCTGCGCGCACGTTTTTTGCGCGTTCTGGCAGTTAGCAACATATAATTGCCAAATTTTCTCTGTCATCATGTTTGGCACATTTTCCCAATCATTTTGATACCATGTTCATCTCTTTATCACTATTAAAGCTAAACTTTAGTACTGGTAATGCGATTGCATTGTGAAAGAAAAGGTGTGAAAGGATCAGAAACAGTTGATCATGTAGCATGTAAGTATTGGTGTGCACTGCAAGGTTCTGGAGTCATCAAAATCATAATAAATTTGACCGAGTCTTGGTAAAGTAACAAACACTCACATAGAAAGCTATATATGGGACAACACACATGGTGTCGGGGATGGTACTACCTTGGTTTCCTTGTCTTTCTATGCTCATTACTCAGCCAGTATACATTTTCTTCCAAAATTGTTTGGCACATGTCATTTATTTGTAATCTTGAACATTCAGTGTAAGTTTCGTTTGATTCTGTGAGAATTAATTTTTTTTTTTTACCAGTACTGGAGTTTATCTTTAATAACGAAATGAACGTCCGTTCAAGATAAATATCCGTGCGCGCGAGCTCATGTATTACATAGTATATAAAAAGTCCATTGGGATGAATAAGGACTGCCAAGTTTTTTTCATATTTTGATAGAGTATGGAATGATATGATTTCATTGCTCATTTGGCCATTAAATATATCTTGACGTCATAATAATGGCCTTGGAAGTCAAAATACAAAATTGCATATCATGACGTCATTATATTAATGGAAAATTTAATGTATTTCTCATAATATTGATTGTTTTTCTTCCAAATTGCGGTATCTTGTAGCTGAGACAATTCTCCAACGATAACGATATCGTGTAATGCATTCTTCGTTATGTAAACCAATATCATACGTATCACCTAATTCGTCTAAGTGACGAATTAAAGTCTAGTTAGGTGATACGTAACGAAGTCTACGTATCACCTATTGATTTCGTCAAGATTTTTCTTTATTATTTATTTATTCTTCCTCGAATTTGTTCGCAGGATATCTCAAGACTGAATAAAGCCATTGTCATGAATCTTTCAATGATGATAGATCTTAGTCTAACTTAGAACTGCGTGACTTTTCAAAGACTCAAAGTCATCGTGACGTCATCCAGGCGCCATTTTGTGAAAATCAACTTATGATCATATCTTCATAACAGAAAGCCATTTCTCATTCATATTTCTCATGATCAAGGTCAATATTTGTCGGGTCAATTTCAGGTCGATAAATGTGCGCAAAAATGCGCGTACGCGTAGGTGCGCGCGTTAATGCGCGCGTAAAATTTTAAATTGCTCAAAATCGTCTTAAATTTTTTTTGCATACGTTTCAGGCCATTATAAGCATTTCATAAAAAATCGCGAAAAACACGCATTTTTGCACGTTTTCGTTCGTCACGGCCGAACGAAAAATAATCCCCAAGCAAAAACTTTTGACAGGATATTCCTCATATTTTTCCAAACATTTTGATACCATGTTTAGCTCTTTATCACTATTAAAAACGGAATGAGCGTCCGTTCAAGATAACCGTCCGTACGCGCGATTTTTGTAATACATGGCATATATGGGCAAAAACATGCCTATAAAAAGTCCGTTAGGATGAAGAAGGACTGCCAATTTTTTGTTTCATATTTAGATAGGGTATGAGTCGGAGGTATGATTTCATATCTCATTTGGCCATTAAGTACATCTTGACGTCATCATAATGGCCTTGGAAGTCAAAAATACAAAAATGCATATTATGACGTCATTATGTTTATGGAAAATGTAGTGTATTTCTCTTAATTTTCATCGATTCTCTTCTAGATTTTAATATGTTGTAGCCGAGGCAATCGTCTTTGAGATCAGTTTACACCAATTTTCATTTAAATGATGTCATCATAGTAAAAAATTCGATTAAAGGCCACATGTCAGAATGTTCGTCATTTGCGTGTTATGTCTATGGAGGGTGAATTTCGTTCACGTTATGAATCTACATCACATCAATCTTTCAGCACTATCTCGCTCATTTGTGCTTTATTCTCTCCCAAATTTGGGTATGTTATAGCTGAGACCATGGGCTATAAAAACGGTGTACTTTGTTTTTCGATCAGATGATGAGATCTTGTCGAAATTTTCAATTGAATGAAACCCATTTACTTTGTATATTTTACTGTCAGACACTATTGAGTGTCTGACTGACTTTTTTTTTCTCTGGTAATAATATACATAAAATTAGCTGTATAAGGAAGATGAGCATTTGTCTACATTAATAACCCATTTTTGGTAATGCCCCAAAATAAACTAATTGAATTTCTACGCAGCAACTTATAGTATAGGTAGAACATGACGGGTAAAGCATTTCATGGAATAAGATGAAATTATGAAAATGCATTCTTCATGAAGTCATTTAGAGACGAAGGTGCAGCTGCTCATTGTACGTGGTCAATAGTCATATTGTCTCAATCTATCTTCTATAGATCCATAATTGTCAATATGCTACACCGTTGAAGCTTTGTATTTTGGTGTTATTGTATTTATTAACGTTTATTTTCTTCTCGACATTACAATATGAAACACAATGTATACAGTGCGTCCCCAAAAAAAACGAAACCGAGAATTATCGATGTTTTATCATAACTTAATCACAATTATAATTGATAAATGATACATATTTGTAAAGCTTAGACCCTCCTCTTTCATTTGATGCAACTTATATAATGCATATTTTACGCATGAGTGATTCAAATGAATTTGAAGAGAGGAAACCAAAAAGACATTTGGCGGACGGTATCTGAATTTCAAAGAGAAAATCCCATTTCACGAAAGTTGGGTTTCTGCTCTTTCATATGACACCTCAATCAGGAGAAATGAGCTAGGAATAACAAAGTTCTGTTTGTTTTAAGTAGTGCTTGCATTTCCATTATTTTATTAAAGGAATTCGTTTTCACTGGCTGCCTGCCGTAGCAACAAGCAGAATTTACAAAATACTTTACTCCGTTTCGTTGACAATCAGCCATGCATGAACTCTTTCGTCTACGGAAGCAGGCGAAAGCATAGCTTGAGTTGGGAATGCCCATAATAAGTTAACACAGTTACTGAGCGAACATTATACATATTATTATGAAAATAACATATTATATGAAACAACGTTGATAGAAAATAAAAAAAACTAGTAAATGGAAGGAAAAAAATGAGAAGAGAATTAAGTATAGGAAAAAAGTTAACTCAATAGGGCTGTACATGTGTCTGCGATTACATCATATAAATGACTTAGTACTTCAATTCTTAAAAAAAAGACAGCGGTTACATATCATTAAAAACGAGCAAAGTCAACAGACAAAAAGCAGCTTCATCCGACAATCATTGTCGCTAGTTATTATTTTGTTGAACACAATCTCCAGTGCTTCAGAAAAAATTTCGGTCTGAGTATTAAGGGGTTTGTATACCACACCAACTATAATATTCTTTCTCTTTTCTTAAACTATTTCTATAAAAATGGAGTCACATATTTCTAAATCAAGCGTCAGGTCATCTCTTTGGAAATAATTATGTTAATCCGCTACATGCATTCCAAAACCCCGCCACAACCATGGTTTCTGTTCTCACAGATAAAAGTATTATTCATCAATATTTGTTGAAAGACTAGCGTCTGTTAACTAAGTCACACTCCCTGCCTGTCGGTCTTTCTCTTTCCTGCATTATTTCCTGTTAATTCAACTCTGGTCTAATCCACATTCCTTATACAGTGACAGTATATATCCATCCGATATTTAAAGATTTTATTATCAAGCAACTAGCAAATCTCACGTCCACAACTAAAAATGATCGCTAATGTATTCCCACATTTATTTTGAATTTTCATTTACGACGGGACATACATTTTCATTTCTTAGAATAAGATAAAATCGTCAAAATGCGTTCTTCATGATGTAAATTAGAGTCAAAGGTGTAACTGGATACTGCACAGGGTCAATGGTCATATATCGTCTCAATCTATCTTTCCTAGATCCATGATGACCAAGGAGACATAATTTAATCTTGGTATATGGATAGATCATAATGGGAGAAGCATTTTATAAAATAATATGATATCGTGTAATGCATTATTCGTTATGTAAACTAATATCATACGTATCACCTAATTCGTCTAAGTGACGAATTCAAGTCTAGTTAGGTGATACGTAACGAAGTCAACGTATCACCTTTTGATTTCGTCAAGATTGTTATTTATTTATTATTATTTATTATTATTCTTCCTCGAATTTGTTCGCAGGATATCTCAAGACTGAATAAAGCCATACTCATGAATCTTTCAATGATGATAGATCTTAGTCTAACTTAGAACTGCGTGACTTTTCAAAGACTCATAATTATCGTGACGTCATCCAGGCGCCATTTTGTGAAAATCAACTTATGATCATATCTTCATAACAGAAAGCCATTTCTCATTCATATTTGTCATGATCAAGGTCAATATTTGTCGGGTCAATATCAGATCAATAAATGCGCGCAAAAATGCGCGTACGCGTAGGTGCGCGCGTTAATGCGCGCGTAAAATTTAAAATTGCTCAAAATCGTCTTAAATTGTTTTTGCATACGTTTCAGGCCATTATAAGCATTTCATAAAAAATCGCGCAAAACACGCATTTTTGGACGTTTTCGTTCGTCACGGCCGAACGAAAAATAATTCCTCCGCAAAAACTTTTGACAGGATATTCCTCATAATTTTCCGAACAATTTGATACCAAGTTTATCTCTTTATCACTATTAATAACGGAATGAGCGTCCGTTCAAGATAACCGTCCGCACGCGCGATTTTTGTATTACATAGCGTATATGGGCAAAAACATGCCCATAAAAAGTCCATTGATATGAATAAGGACTGCCAATTTTTTTTCCATATTTAGATAGAGTATGAGTCGAAGGTATGATTTCATATCACATTTGGCCATTAAGTACATCTTGACGTCATCATAATGGCCTTGGAAGTCAAAAATACAAAAATGCATATTATGACGTCATTATGTTTATGGAAAATTTAGTGTATTTCTCTTAATATTCATCGATTCTCTTCTAGATTTTAATATGTTGTAGCCGAGGCAATCGTCTTCGAGATCGGTCTACACCAATTTTTATTTAAATGATGTCATCATAGTAAAAAATTCAATTAAAGGCCACATGTCAAAATTTTCGTCATTTGCGTGTTATGTCTATGGAGGGTGAATTTTGTCCACACTATGAATCTACATCACATCCATCTTTCAGCACTATCTCGCTCATTTGTGCTCTGTTTTCTTCCAAATTTGGATATGTTATAGCTGAGACCATGGGCTATAAAAACGGTGCTTTTAGTTTTTTGATCAGACGTTGATATCTCGTCGAAATTTTCAATTCAAAGTTGGAATTGCAAATTCTGTAGAACTTTGCGGTAATTTCGAATATGTCACGTATGTCCTATTTTTGAAATTTTATCGTTAGCAGTGTCCTAGTATTGAAATGAAATGATAGTGTTTTTATTGTTAATAAAAATAAAAGAACAACAATGCATTGCGGCCTAAACAGCAAAATTTGGCAATGTTTTACAAACGTAAAATACAATATAAAAAACATTCGGAATTATTAGAAGAAGTAAAAGTAGAAGAAGAAAGAGGGAAAAGAGGATTGAGAAGAAAGGAGAAGGGTGAGATGCCTAGCTGCCTTCCTCTTTCTGTCTTGCTCTGTCTCCCTCTGTCTCGATCTGCCTCTCTCTTTCTTTATAGTATCTCCCCTCTCTGCATCTTCTCAGTGTCTCATTTATTAGTTTATTACATGTACACAAATCAAATCAAAGGAAATTTGAACCAATTTCTATCGTTTGGCCATTCACTGCCATGCATACTAACAATTATTTCTAGATTTAACATCTCATAGCTGTTGGGGTATGATGGGTAAAATATTAATATCTTAATCATATTAATTGAATCAGGACTAAATAAATCACAGTATACATGTTTTTTTTTTTTTTAAAGTGTTAATAAACTTTATTTTCATGTTATCTCAAGACTTGACAGATGGCACACGAAAGCATTCACATCCACAGTGTGTCGACACGTTATTCAAACGATAGATCTTTCTTTCCAATACAGAACGGTCAATAAGCTGCATGAAACTTAATTTAGATATAGTCCTTATTAGTCATAATCAGCTCTAATGACGTCATTGTTGCGTATTTAGCGCGTCGAAATATCACTTCAATGATTGGTATAAGTATTTCTCTGCAATCAGGCGAATTTTTTGTTGGTAATAGCAGTAATAGCAGGGCACTCTCCCTAGTAATAGTTAACAGTTATCATATACAACAATCCTCAATTGAATACCTGAAGGGGGCGCTATACCACTTTTAATCATGGTCATCAACATCATCAATATCGTCATTATCGTATTCATGAACATTATCATTATATCATCATCGGCAGTTTCTGCATACTTTCATGATAGTAATTCAAGAGCCTAGCTATTTATGCTAGAAATATTGAAGGCATCTTTCTCAATTGCATCTCTCCCCTCTCTCTCTCTTTTCTCTCTTGCTCTGTCTCCCTTTACCTAGTCTTGTTCTGCCCCTCTCCTTCTCTTGGTCTCTCTCATCTTTATCTCTCTTGTTCTCTCCCTCTGTTTTACACTTTCACCCTCTCCCTCTCCCTCTTCATCTCTTGATCTGTCTCCTTCTGTCTCTGTCTCTCTCTTTCTCTACTCTCTCCCCTATTTCTCTGCATCATCTCAGCTTGTCTCATTTATAATGTATAATAATTTAATCCAAAGAAATTCGAGGCAATTTCTATCGTTTGGCCATTCACTGCCATGCATACTGACAATCGTTTCTAGATTTAACATCATAGCTGTTGGGTTATGGATGGGTACAATATTAATATCTTACTCATATTTTATATTAAATCAGGACTAAATTAATCACTATGTACATTTTGTAATATTTATTAAAAAATGGTGTTGGATTATGGATGGGTACAATATTAATATCTTACTCATATTTTATATTAAATCAGGACTAAATTAATCACTATGTACATTTTGTAATATTTATTTAAAAAAAGTGTTTTGAGCTTGTTTAGTATAAGTAAACAGTTTAATCCTCTATCGAAAACCTGAAGGGGGCGCTGTGCCACTTTCAATCATGGTCATCATTCTAATATCGTCATCATCGTATTCATGAACATAATGGTTTTTTGATTATCGGCAACACTTTCATGATCAGTATTCACAAGAGCTTATTTATGCTAGAAATATGGAAGGCATTGTTCTCGATTGCATCTCTCTCTCTCTCCTCTCTTTTGCGCTGTTTCCCTTCTCCTCATCATCTTCTTTTCATCATCATCAATATCGTCATTATCGTATTCATGAATATTATCATTAGATCGTCATCGGGACACTTTCATGATACAAAAATAGCTTCGTATCACCTAATTCGTCAAAGTGACGAATTAAAGTCTAGTATTTATTTTGTGTCTGTATAGAAGAAATTATTATTATTCTTCCTCAATTTTGTTCGCAGGATATCTCAAGAATGGCTAAGGCCATTATCATGAAACTTGCCAGGATGATAGATCTTAGTCTAACTTAGAACTGCATGACTTTTCAAAGACTCAAAATTATCGTGACGTCATCCAGGCGCCATTTTGTAAAAATCAACTTATGATCATATCTTCATTACGGAAAGTAATTTTTCATACATATTTATCATGAATAAGATCAATATCCTTCCGGTCAATTTCTGATCAAAAAACGTGCGCAAATCCGCGCGTACGCATTCGTGCGCGCGTTTACGCGCGCGCAAAAATTTAAAATGCTCTAAATCATCCCAAAATTTTTTTGCATACGTTTCAGGCCATTTTAAGCATTTCCAAAAAAAAACGCGGACACGCGCATGCGCACGCATTTTCGCGCGTACTGGCATTTTGCAACATAGAATCGCCGAATTTTCTGTGTCATCATATTTGGCTCATTTTTCCAAGCATTTTGATAACTTGTTCACCTTTTAATAACGCAATGAGCGTCCGTAAAAGTTGACAGCACGCGCGGATCTGCGTTATCTTTATCCACAATACATGGGAAAAAACATGCCTATACAAAATTCATTGTAACTCTTCAGAATAGATAGGAACTCCCAATATTTTTTCATATGTGGATAGATTTTGAAATGGAAATATGATTTCATGTCTCATTTTACCATCAATTAACTCATGATGTCATCATAATGGCCTCCGAACTCAAAATTTAAATTTGCATATTATGACGTTTGCATATTTTTGAAAAATTGATTGTATCTCTGTAAATGTTGATCTATTTTCTTTCAAATTTCGATTTGTTCTAGCTGAAACAATTCTCTACAAATAAGTGTCCACAATTTTTCATTTTGACAAAGGCATCATGGCGTATTTTTGCGATTAAAGAAGGCATGTCAATTTTTCACATTTTGCGTGTATTCTCTATGGGACATAACTTTTTCTCAAAACTGGATTCTACCTTCCTGTCTTTCACGAGCAAAATCTCCGTTGTCTTAGCTTAGTTTTTGCTGAGCTTCGAATATGTTGTAGCTGAGACAATAATCTATCACACTTGTGCCTTTCATTTTTCGATCAGATGCCGGGATTATGCTCATATTTCACTTGCAAAGTAGGATTTGAGAATTCCATTTCCCTGTTTACGTGTAATCGCTATGGTAAATGTTTTGGTATATCGGTAACGCACTTGACTTCCATCCACGAGATCCATGGTTCGAGTCCGAGTGTCTCCAACAAAATCTGTCTTCATTCTATTTTTGACCTTTCACTGTACCATCTCCTTTGAGTATTAAAACACGTAGAATCGCAAATAATGTAATAAATAACCCTATTTTCTTTATTATGACCCTATTTACACTTAATCCATTACTTTTTGCTTTTAATCCCTATGGGAGATGACTTTTTCTCAAATCTGGATTCTACATTCCTGTGTTTTGAGTAATATCGCCGATATTTCTGCTTGGATTTTGTTGATTTTTGAGTATGTTGTAGCTGAGACAAGTTTCCACGAGATTTATGTAGACTATCTAACATTATCATGACGTTATCATAGTCAAAAATTCAATCATAGGTGACATGTCAATTATCATATATAACAATCCTCAATCGGATACCTGAAGGGGGCGCTATACCACTTTCAATCATGGTCATCTGGAAGGCATTGTTCTCAATTGCATCTCTCTCTCTCCTCTCTCTTGCTCTTTTACTTCTCCTCTCATGTTCTGCCCCTCTCCTTTTTTGGTTTGTCTCTGCATCTATCTATCTCTCTTCTCTTTCACCCTCTCCCTCTCTCTCTCTCTCTCTCTTGCCTTGCGTCCCTCTTTTTCTCTTGGTCTGTCTCCCTCTGCCCTACAGTTGAAACTTGACTCATGGATATACCATAATGGGAGTAGTAAACGAAATATGAAATCGTAAAAATGCGTTCTTTTTATGTTACACATGAGCATACGTATCACCTAATTCGTCAAAGTGACGAATTAAAGTCTAGTATTTATTTTGTGTCTGTATAGAAGAAATTATTATTATTCTTCCTAAATTTTGTTCGCAGGATATCTCAAGAATGGCAAAAGCTATTGTCATGAAACTTTCAATGATGATAAATCTTAGTCTAACTTAGAACTGCATGACTTTTCAAAGACTCAAAATTATCGTGACGTCATCCAGGTGCCATTTTGTAAAAATCAACTTATGATCATATCTTCATAACGGAAAGTAATTTTTCATTCATTTTTATCATGAATAAGATCAATATCCTTCCGGTCAATTTCAGATCAAAAATCGTGCGCAAATCCGCGCGTACGCATTCGGGCGCGCGTTTACGTGCGCGCAAAAATTTAAAATGCTCCAAATCATTCCCAATTTTTTTTGCACACGTTTCAAGCCATATGGAGCATTTGACAAAAAATCACTCAAACGCGCATGCGCACGCGTTGTTTGCGCGTTCTGGCATTTTGCAACATATAATCGCCAAATGTTCTATGTCATCGCGTTTGGCACCTTTTTCCAAGCATTTTGATACCATGTTAATCTCTTTATCACTATTAATAACGGAATGAACGTCCGTTCAAGATAAATATCCTTGTGCGCGAGCTCATGTATTACATAGTATATATGGGCAAAAACATGCCTATAAAAAGTCCATTGGGATGAATAAGGACTGCCAAGTTTTTTTCATATTTTGATAGAGTAAGAGTCGGAGATATGGTTTCATAGCTCATTTGGCCATTAAATACATATTGACGTCATCATAATGGCCTTGGAAGTCAAAATACAAAATTGCATATTATGACGTCATTATATTTTTTGAAAATTTAGTGTATTTCTCATAATATTGACTGATTTTCTTCCAAATTGCGGTATCTTGTAGCTTAGGAAATTGCCTACAAGATCAATACACACTACTTTTTATTTCATTGACGTCATCATAGTACAAAATTCAATGAAAGGCCACATTTCAGAATTTTCTTAATATGAGTGTTATGCCTAAGGAATGTGAATTTCGTTCACATCATGAATCTTCATGACATTGATCTTTGAGCACTATCTAGCTTATTTGTATTCTATGTTCTCCCAAATTTTGATACGGTGTAGCTAATAAATTATCTACATTATAGACGTACATCATTTATCATTTCGATGACATCATCATAGTGAAAATTTCAATTAAAGGTGACATGTCAGAATTTTCTTAGTTTGCGTGTTAGGCGACTTTTTCTTAAATCCTGATTCTACAAATCTCTATCGAATACCTGAAGGGGGCGCTATACCACTCTTAATCATGGTCTTTATCGTATTTATGATCATTATCATTAGATCATCATCGGCACACTTTCATGATAACAAAATAGCACGTATCACCTAAATCGTCAAAGTGACGAATTAAAGTCTAGTATTTATTTTGTGTCTGTATAGAAAAAATTATTATTATTCTTCCTCAATTTTGTTCGCAGGATATCTCAAGAATGGCTAAAGCCATTATCATGAAACTTGCCATGATGATAGATCTTAGTCTAACTTAGAACTACGTGACTTTTCATAGACTCAACGTCATCGTGACGTCATCCAGGCGCCATTTTGTGAAAATCAACTTATGATCATATCTTCATAACGGAAAGTTATTTCTCATTCATGTTTATTATGAATAAGATCAATATCCGTCCGGTCAATTTCAGGTCAAAAATCGTGCGCAAATGCGCGCGTACGCGTTCGTCCGCGCGTTTACGTGCGCGCAAAAATTTAAAATGCTCTAAATCATCCCAAATTTTGTTTGCATACGTTTCAGGCCATGTGGAGCATTTGACAAAAAATCACGCTCACGTGCATGCGCGCGCGTTTTTTGCGCGTACTAGCATTTTGCAACATAGAATCGCCGAATTTTCTCTATCATCTTATTTGGCACATTTTTCCAAGCATTTTGATAACTTGTTCATCTTTTAATAACGCAATGAGCGTCCGTCAAAGTTGACAGTGCGCGCGGACCTGCGTTATCTTTATCCACAATACATGAGCAAAAAGATGCCTATACAAAATTCTTTGTAACCCTTCAGAATAGATAGGAACTTCCAATATTTTTTCATATTTAGATAGATTATGAGTCGTAAATATGATTTTATGTCTCATTTGACCCTCAATTAACTCATGACGTCACCATAATGTCCTCCAAACTCAAAAATTTAATTTGGATGTTATGACGTCAGCATATTTTTTGAAAATTGATTGTATCTCTGTAAATATTAATTGATTTTCTTTCAAATTTCGATATGTTTTAGCTGAAACAATTCTCTACAAATATAGTGTCCACAATGTTTCATTTTGACAAAGGCATCATGGCGTATTTTTGCGATTAAAGGAGGCATGTCAATTTTTCACATTTTGCGTGTATTCTCTATGGGACATGACTTTTTCTCAAAACTGGATTCTACCTTCCTGTCTTTCACGAGCAAAATCTCCGTTGTCTTAGCTTAGTTTTTCCTGAGCTTCGAATATGTTGTAGCTGAGACAATAATCTATCACACGTGTGCCTTTCATTTTTCGATCAGATGCCGGGATTATGCTCATATTTCACTTGCAAAGTAGGATTTGAGAATTCCATTTCCCGTTTACGTGTAATCGCTATGGGAAATGTTTTGGTATATCGGTAACGCACTTGACTTCCATCCTCGAGATCCATGGTTCGAGTCCGGGTGTCTCCAACAATATTTGTCTTCATTTTATTTTTTGACCTTTCACTGTACCATCTCCTTTGAGTATTAAAACACGTAGAATCGCAAATAATGTAATAAACAACCCTATTTTCTTTATTATTACCCTATTTTCACTTAATCCATTACTTTTTGCTTTTAATCCCTATGGGAGATGACTTTTTCTCAAATCTGGATTCTACATTCCTGTGTTTTGAGCAATATCGCCGATATTTCTGCTTGGATTTTGTTGATTTTTGAGTATGTTGTAGCTGAGACAAGTTTCCACGAGATTTATGTAGACTATCTAACATTATCATGACGTTATCATAGTCAAAAATTCAATTATAGGTGACATGTCAATTATCATATATAACAATCCTCAATCGGATACCTGAAGGGGGCGCTATACCACTTTCAATCATGGTCATCTGGAAGGCATTGTTCTCAATTGCATCTCTCTCTCTCCTCTCTCTTGCTCTTTTACTTTTCCTCTCATGTTCTGCCCCTCTCCTTTTTTGGTCTGTCTCTGCATCTATCTATCTCTCTTCTCTTTCACCCTCTCCCTCTCTATCTCTCTCTCTTGCCTTGCGTCCCTCGTATTCTCTTGGTCTGTCTCCCTCTGCCCTACAGTTGAAACTTGACTCATGGATAGACCATAATGGGAGTAGTAAACGAAATATGAAATTGTAAAAATGCGTTCTTTATTATGTTACACATGAGCATACGTATCACCTAATTCGTCAAAGTGACGAATTAAAGTCTAGTTATTATTATTATTCTTCCTCGATTTTGTTCGCAGGATATCTCAAGACTGAATTAAGCCATTGTCATGAAACTTTCAACGATGATAGATCTTAGTCTAACTTAGAACTGCATGACTTTTCAAAGACTCAAAATTATCGTGACGTCATCCAGGCGCCATTTTGTGAAAATCAACTAATGATCATATCTTCATAACGGATAGTAATTTTTAATTCATATTTATCATGAATATGATCAATATCCGTCTGGTCAATTTCAGGTCAAAAAATGCGAGCAAAAATGCGCGTACGCTTTTGTCCGCGCGTTTACGCGCGCGAAATTTTTTAAAATGCTCCAAATCATCCCAAATTTTTTTTACATACGTTTCAGGCCATATGGAGCATTTGATAAAAAAATTACGCACACGCCCATGCGCGCGCGTTTTCGCGCGTACTGGCATTTTGCAACATAGAATCGCCGATTTTTTTCTGTCATCATATTTGGTACATTTTTCCAAGCATTTTGATAATTTGTTCACCTTTTATTAACGCAATGAGCGTCCGTCAAAGTTGACAGCACGCGCGGATTTGCGTTATCTTTATCCACAATACATTGGCAAAAACATGCCTATATAAAATTAATTGTAACTCTTTATAATAGATAAAAACTCCTAATATTTTTTCATATTTGGATAGATTATGAGTCGGAGATATGATTTCATGTCTCATTTGATCCTCAATTAACTTATGACGTCATCATAATGGCCTCCAAACTCAAAATTTCAATTTGCATATTATGACGTCAGCATATTTTTGGAAAATTGATTGTATCTCTGTAAATATCGATCAATTATCTTTCAAATTTTAATATGTTCTAGCTGAGACAATTTTCTACAAATGCAGCATTCACAATTTTTATTTTTGACAAAAGTATCATGGTGTATTTTTGCGATTAAAGGAGGCATGTCAATTTTTCACATTTTGCGTGTATTCTCTATGGGACATGACTTTTTCTCAAAACTGGATTCTACACTCCTGTCTTTCGCGAGCAAAATCTCCGTTGTTTTAGCTTCATTTTCGCTGAGCTTCGAATATGTTGTAGCTGAGACAATGAGCTATCACAAGTGTGCACTTTATTTTTCGATTAGATGCCGGGATCATGCTCATATTTCACTTGCAAAGTAGGATTTCAGAATTCCATTTCCCGTTTACGTGTAATCGCTATGGGAGATGTTTTGGTATATCGGTAACGCACTTGACTTCCAACCTCGAGATCCCTGGTTCGAGTCCGGGTGTCTCCAACAATTTTTTGCTTCACTTTTTTTTCCTTTTGACCTTCACTGTACCATCTCCTTTGATTATTTAAACACGTAGAATCGCAAATAATGTCATAAATAACCCTTTTTACTTTATTATTACCCTATTTTCACTTAATCCATTACTTTTTGCGTGTAAACACTATGGGAGATGACTTTTTCTCAAATCTGGAGTCTACATTCCTGTCTTTTGCGAGCAATATCGCCGTTATTTCGGCTTGGATTTTGTTGATTTTTGAGTATGTTGTAGCTGAGACTATATGCTATCTAAATCAACCCTCATTTTTTCAATAAGATGTCATGATCGCGCTCATGATCATGATCATGATCATCATGATCATCATTATCATAATGATGATAATCATTTATCAATTACATTTTCATTTCTTTGAATAAGATAAAATCGTCAAAAGGTGTTCTTCATGATGTAAATTAGAGTCAAATGTGTAACTGGTTACTGCACAGGGTCAAAGGTCATATATTGTTTCAATCTATCTTCCCTAGATCCATGATGATCAAGGAAACACAATTTAATCTTGACATATGAATAGATCATAATGGGAGAAGCATATAAATGGGAGAAGCATTTTACAAAACAATATATCGTGTAATGCATTATTCGTTATGTAAACCATTATCATACGTATCACCTAATTCGTCTAAGTGACGAATTAAAGTCTAGTTAGGTGATACGTAACGAAGTCTACGTATCACCTATTGATTTCGTCAAGATTGTTATTATTAGGTGGTCTGTCGATATCGACAGATCACCTATTGTTTTCGTCAGAATTTTCTTTCTTTATTTATTTATTTATTTATTATTTATTTTTATTTCTCCCCGTTTTTTGTTCATCGGTTAACTCAAGATCGGTTGTGTTAATTTCTTTCAATTTTGACACAGTCATAGGTCATTGTCATGAGACGTGACAGTAAGCTTTTCAGGGTCATCAGGTTATCGTGACGTCATCCAGGCGCCATTTTGTGAAATCACGTTATCCATCATATCTTCATGATGCATAAGCAAAGGTCATTCATATTCATATCACATATACTTCAGGTCAAGGGTCAACAAGTCATGTCATCAAAGGTCACATAAAGGTCATGACGCGCACGTACGCGCGCGTCAAAATTTTAAAAAGCTCAAAATCACTTAACTATTAAACGAGAGTACGAATCAGGTCATTTTAAGCATTTCAAAATTTTCCGTCCGTAAGTGTCCCCGCGCGCGTTGCGCGCGCTCACAACGCGCGAAAATTGTCAAATTCAAATTTTTTACATGATTTAGATTACTCTTACCGTAAATGACAATTTACATTAATTTCAGTCACTCTTGACCTTTCATAAGGCCGTGAGCGCGCGTCAAAGTTCAAAATCTGCGCGTGCTGCTATGGGCAATATAATGCAAATTTGATCAAAAACATGCCATTTTAAAAATCATAATAGCTCTTCAGATAGTCCATTGACCCCAACTTTTATATCATGGTTAAAAAAAGCATGAGTTGGAGATATGATTTCATGTCTCATTTGACCCTCAATTAACTCATGACGTCATCATAATGGCCTCCGAACTCAAAATTTCAATTTGCATATTATGACGTCAGCATATTTTTGTAAAATTGATTGTATCTCTGTAAATATTGATTAATTTTCTTCCAAATTTTGATATGTTCTACCTGAGAATATTGTCTACAAATGCAGTCGCCACGATATTTCATTTTGACAAGGGCATCATGGCGTATTTTTGCGATTAAAGCAGGCATGTCAATTTTTCACATTTTGCGTGTATTCTCTATGAGACATGACTTTTTCTCAAAACTGGATTCTACATTCTCGTCTTTCGCGAGCAATATCTCCATCGTTTTATCTTTGTTTATGCTGAGCTTTGAGTATGATGTAGCTGAGAGAATAAGCTATCACAAGTGTGCCCTTTATTTTTCGATCAGATGCCGGGATCATGCTCATATTTCACTTATAAAGTGGGATTTGTGAATTCTATTTTCCGTTTACGTGTAATCTCTATGGGAAATGTTTTGGCATATCGGTAACGCACTTGACTTCCGACCTCGAGGTCCCTGGTTCGAGTCCGGGAGTCTCCAACAATTTTTTTCTTCACTTTTTTTTTCTTTTTTGACTTTTCAATGATCATAAAATTGAAAACAGACCACCTAATTCGTCCCCATGACGAATTAAATTTCTAGTTAGGTGGTCTGTCAACGACAGACCACCTATTGATTTCGTCAGAATTTTCTTTATTATTAGGTGGTCTGTTATCAACAGACCACCTATTGTTTTCGTCAGAATTTTCTTTATTATTATTAGGTGGTCTGTTGAAAACAGATCACCTATTGTTTTCGTCAGAATTTTCTTTCTTCTTTATTATTATTATTTATTTATTCTTTATTTTTATTTATTTTACCCCCTTTTTGTGAACAGGATAACTCAAGATCGGTTTAGTAAATTTCGTTCAATTTTGGCACAGTCATAGTTCATTGTCATAAGAAGTGACAGGAACATTTTCAAGGTCATCAGGTCTTCATGACGTCATCCAGGCGCCATTTTGTGTTTTTTTTGGTACTTTTTACTCATGATCATATCTTCATAACAAAAAGGCATTTCTCATTTATATTTATCATGATTAGGGTTAATATCCGTCCGGTCATTTTCAGGTCAGAAAAGGCGCGCGCATGCGTACGTCCGCGCGTTAGCGCGCGCGCAAAAAATAAAAATGCTTCAAATCGTCTCAAATTCATTTTGCATACGTTTCAGACCATTTTAAGCATTTTGCAAAAAAACGTGAACACGCGCATGCGCGCGCGTTGTGCGCGCTCACAGCGCGCGGAAAAGGTCAAATTCAAAATGTTTACATGATTTGGATTCCTCTTAACGTAATTGACAATTTACATTAATTTCAGTCACTCTTCATATTTCATAAGGCCATGAGCGTGCGTCAAAGTTCAAAATCCGCGCGTACTGCTATGGGCAATATAATGCAAATTTGATCAAAAACATGCCATTTTAAAAATCGAAATAGCTCTTCAGATAGTCCATTGACCCCCAATTTTTATATCATGGTTGGAGAAAGCATGAGTTGGAGATATGATTTCATACCACCCTGACTCGTACAAAGTGAAATAAAGTCATCATATTGGCATCTAAACTCAAACAAATGTATTTTGTTGATGACGTCATTTTTGTCTTTGTTTATTTGAGATTATCTCACTTATCGGTGATCGATCTTCTCCCAGATTTTGATATGTTGTAGCTGAGATAATTCTCTATCAGAAATATGCCATTTATTTTTCATTTAGATGACGTCATCATAGTTAAATATTTAATTAAAGGCGACAATGCATAATTTGTCATTTTTGCGTGTTATGTCTATGGGAGGTCACTCTTTTCTAAACATGAATCTGCATGACAATGTGTTTTGACCAGTATCTCGGTTGTTATTCAACAGTTTTCTCCCAAATTTTAGTATGTTGTAGCTGAGACTATTTGCTATCTAAATATTTCTTTATTTTTTTCAATCAGATGTCAGGATCATGCTTATGCTCATCATCATCATTAACATTATCGTTTTTATCATCATATAACATTATCATTATCATCATCATCATCACCTTTACTATCATGATCATCATCATGGTCATCATGATCATCATTGTTTACATGTCTATATAACTTCTCCCATTCTCAAATCTATCATAAGACTTAGACAGACCACCTTATTCGTCTTCGTGACGAATTAAATTTCTAGTTATTATTTATTTTTATTTCTCCCCGTTTTTTGTGGCCTGGATAACTCAAGTTTGGTTTAGTCAATTTAATTCAATTTTAGCACAGTCATAGGTCATTGTAATGAGACGTGACAGGAACATTTTCAAGGTCATTAGGTTATCGTGACGTCATCCAGGCGCCATTTTGTGAAATCACGTTATCCATCATATCTTCATGATGCATAAGCAAAGGTCATTCATATTCATATCACATATACTTTAGGTCAAGGGTCAACAGGTCATGTCAACAAAGGTCACATGAAGGTCATGACGCGCGCGTACGTGTGCGTCAAAATTTTAAAAAGCTCAAAATCACTTAACTACTAAAGGAGAGTACGAATCAGGTCATTTTAAGCATTTCAAAATTTTCCGTCCGTACATGTCCCCGCGCGCGTTGCGCGCGCTCATGACGCGCAGAAAAAGTCAAATTCAAAATGTTTACATGATTTGGATTCCTCTTAACGTAATTGACAATTTACATTAATTTCAGTCACTCTTCATATTTAATAAGGCCGTGAGCGTGCGTCAAAGTTCAAAATCCGCGCGTACTGCTATGGGCAATATAATGCAAATTTGATCAAAAACATGCCATTTTAAAAATCGAAATAGCTCTTCAGATAGTCCATCGACCCCCAATTTTTATATCATAGTTGGAGAAAGCATGAGTTGGAGATATGATTTCATACCACCCTGACTCGTACAAAGTGAAACAAAGTCATCAAATTGGCATCTAAACTCAAACAAATGTATTTTGTTGATGACGTCATTTTTGTCTTTGTTTAATTGAGATTATCTCACTTATCGGTGATCGATTTTCTCCCAGATTTTGATATGTTGTAGCTGAGATAATTTTCTATCAGAAATATTTCATTAATTTTTCATTTAGATGACGTCATCATAGTTAAATATTCGATTAAATGCGACAATGCATAATTTGTCATATTTGCGTGTTATGTCTATGGGAGGTCACTTTTTTCAAAACATGAATCTGCATGACAAGGTGTTTTGACCAGTATCTCGGTTGTTATTAAACAGTTTTCTCCCAAATCTTAGTATGTTGTAGCTGAGACTATATGCTATCTAAATATTTCCTCATTTTTTTCAATCAGATGTAAGGATCATGCTCATGCTCATCATCATCATCATCAATATCATCATCATCAACATCATCATTATCAATGTCACCATCATCATCATCATAATCATGGTCTAAAGATGATCATCATCAACATCATCATGATCATGATCATTATCATCATCATCATTAACATTATCGTTTTTATCATTATATAACATTATCATTATCATCATCATCATCATCATCACCTTTACTATCATGATCATCACCATGTTCATCACGATCATCATTGTTTACATGTCTATATAACTTCTCGCATTCTCAAATCTATCATAAGACTTAGACAGACCACCTTATTCGTCTTCGTGACGAATTAAATTTCTAGTTATTATTATTAGGTGGTCTGTTATCAACAGACCACCTATTGATTTCGTCAGAATTTTCTTTATTTATTTATTTATTTATTTATTATTATTTATTTTTATTTCTTCCCGTTTTTTGTGCCCAGGATAACTCACAGTTTGGTTTAGTCAATTTGATTCAATTTTGGCACAGTCATAGGTCATTGTCATGACACGTGTCTAGAACCTTTTCAAGGTCATCAAGTTATCGTGACGTCATCCAGGCGCCATTTTGTGAAATCACATTATCCAGCATATCTTCATGATGCATCAGCAAAGGTCATTCATATTCATATCACATATACTTCAGGTCAAGGGTCAACAGGTCATGTCATCAAAGGTCACATAAAGGTCATGACGCGCGCGTATGTGCGCGTCAAAATTTTAGAAAGCTCAAAATCACTTAACTACTAAAGGAGAGTACGAATCAGGTCATTTTAAGCATTTCAAAATTTTCCGTCCGTACATGTCCCCGCGCGCGGTGCGCGCGCTCATGACGCGCAGAAAAAGTCAAATTCAAAATGTTTACATGATTTGGATTCCTCTTAACGTAATTGACAATTTACATTAATTTCAGTCACTCTTCATATTTAATAAGGCCGTGAGCGTGCGTCAAAGTTCAAAATCCGCGCGTACTGCTATGGGCAATATAATGCAAATTTGATCAAAAACATGCCATTTTAAAAATCGAAATAGCTCTTCAGATATTCCATTGACCCCCAATTTTTATATCATGGTTGGAGAAAGCATGAGTTGGAGATATGATTTCATACCACCCTGACTCGTACAAAGTGAAATAAAGTCATCATATTGGCATCTAAACTCAAACAAATGTATTTTCTTGATGACGTCATTTTTGTCTTTGTTTATTTGAGATTATCTCACTTATCGGTGATCAATCTTCTCCCAGATTTTGATATGTTGTAGCTGAGATAATTCTCTATCAGAAATATGCCATTTATTTTTCATTTAGATGACGTCATCATAGTTAAATATTTGATTAAAGGCGACAATGCATAATTTGTCATTTTTGCGTGTTATGTCTATGGGAGGTCACTCTTTTCTAAACATGAATCTGCATGACAATGTGTTTTGACCAGTGTCTCGGTTGTTAATCAACAGTTTTCTCCCAAATGTTAGTATGTTTTAGCTGAGACTATTTGCTATCTAAATATTTCCTCATTTTTTCAATCAGATGTCAGGATCATGCTCATGCTCATCATCATCATCATCATCAATATCATCATCATCATCATCATCATCAATGTCACCATCATCATCATTATCATCATTGTTTACATCATGTCTATATAACTTCTCCCTTTTTCAATATAGTAAATATTATAATCTATTATAAGACTTGAAGACAGACCACCTTATTCGTCTTCGTGACGAATTAAATTTCTAGTTATTATTATTATTCTTTATTTTTATTTCTTCCCGTTTTTTGTGGACAGGATAACTTCAAGTTTGGTTTAGTCAATTTGATTCAATTTTAGCACAGTCATAGGTCATTGTCATGAAACGTGTCTAGAACATTTTCAAGGTCATCAAGTTATCGTGACGTCATCCAGGCGCCATTTTGTGAAATCACATTATCCATCATATCTTCATGATGCATCAGCAAAGGTCATTCATATTCATATCACATATACTTTAGGTCAAGGGTCAACAAGTCATGTCATGAAAGGTCACATAAAGGTCATGACGCGCACGTACGCGCGCGTCAAAATTTTAAAAAGCTCAAAATCACTTAACTACTAAAGGAGAGTATGAATCAGGTCATTTTAAGCATTTCAAAATTTTCCGTACGTAAGTGTCAACGCGCGCGTTGTGCGCGCTCACAGCGCGCGGAAAAGGTCAAATTCAAAATGTTTACATGATTTGGATTCCTCTTAACGTAATTGACAATTTACATTAATTTCAGTCACTCTTCATATTTCATAAGGCCGTGAGCGTGCGTCAAAGTTCAAAATCCGCGCGTACTGCTATGGGCAATATAATGCAAATTTGATCAAAAACATGCCATTTTAAAAATCGAAATAGCTCTTCAGATAGTCCATTGACCCCCAATTTTTATATCATGGTTGGAGAAAGCATGAGCTTGAGATATGATTTCATACCACCCTGACTCGTACAAAGTGAAATAAAGTCATCATATTGGCATCTAAACTCAAACAAATGTAATTTGTTGATGACGTCATTTTTGTCTTTGTTTATTTGAGATTATCTCACTTATCGGTGATGGATCTTCTCCCAGATTTTGATATGTTGTAGCTGAGATAATTCTCTATCAGAAATATGTCATTTATTTTTCATTTAGATGACGTCATCATAGTTAAATATTTGATTAAAGGCGACAATGCATAATTTGTCATTTTTGCGTGTTATGTCTATGGGAGGTCACTCTTTTCTAAACATGAATCTGCATGACAATGTGTTTTGACCAGTATCTCGGTTGTTATTCAACAGTTTTCTCCCAAATTTTAGTATGTTGTAGCTGAGACTATTTGCTATCTAAATATTTCCTTATTTTTTCAATCAGATGTCAGGATCATGCTTATGCTTATCATCATCATTAACATTATCGTTTTTATCATCATATAACATTATCATTATCATCATCATCATCACCTTTACTATCATGATCATCATCATGGTCATCATGATCATCATTGTTTACATGTCTATATAACTTCTCCCATTCTCAAATCTATCATAAGACTTAGACAGACCACCTTATTCGTCTTCGTGACGAATTAAATTTCTAGTTAGGTGGTCTGTTATCAACAGACCACCTATTGTTTTCGTCAGAATTTTCTTTCTTCTTTATTATTAGGTGGTCTGTTATCAACAGACCACCTATTGATTTCGTCAGAATTTTCTTTCTTCTTTATTATTTATTTATTTTTATTTATTTCTTCACTTTTTTGTGTGTCGGATAACGTAAGATTGGTTATGTCAATTTGATTCAATTTTGGCACAGTCATAGGGCATTATCATGAGACGTGACAGAAACATTTTTAAGGTCATTAGGTTATCGTGACGTCATCCAGGCGCCATTTTGTGAAATCACGTTATCCATCATATCTTCATGATGCATCAGCAAAGGTCATTCATATTCATATCACATATATTTTAGGTCAAGGGTCAACAGGTCATGTCATCAAAGGTCACATAAAGGTCATGACGCGCGCGTATGTGCGCGTCAAAATTTAAAATTGCTCAAAATCACTAAACTATTAAACGAGAGTACGAATCAGGTCATTTTAAGCATTTCAAAATTTTCCGTCCGTAAGTGTCCCCGCGCGCGGTGTGCGCGCTCACAGCGCGCGGAAAAGGTGAAATTCAAAATGTTTACATGATTTTGATTCCTCTTAACGTAATTGACAGTTTACATTAATTTCAGTCACTCTTCATATTTCATAAGGCCGTGAGCGTGCGTCAAAGTTCAAAATCCGCGCGTACTGCTATGGGCAATATAGTGCAAATTTGATCAAAAACATGCCATTTTAAAAATCGAAATAGCTCTTCAGATAGTCCATTGACCCCCAATTTTTATATCATGGTTGGAGAAAGCATGAGTTGGAGATATGATTTCATACCACCCTGACTCGTACAAAGTGAAATAAAGTCATCATATTGGCATCTAAACTCAAACAAATGTAATTTGTTGATGACGTCATTTTTGTCTTTGTTTATTTGAGATTATCTCACTTATCGGTGATCGATCTTCTCCCAGATTTTGATATGTTGTAGCTGAGATAATTCTCTATCAGAAATATGTCATTTATTTTTCATTTAGATGACGTCATCATAGTTAAATATTTGATTAAAGGCGACAATGCATAATTTGTCCTTTTTGCGTGTTATGTCTATGGGAGGTCACTCTTTTCTAAACATGAATCTGCATGACAATGTGTTTTGACCAGTATCTCGGTTGTTATTCAACAGTTTTCTCCCAAATTTTAGTATGTTGTAGCTGAGACTATTTGCTATCTAAATATTTCCTTATTTTTTTCAATCAGATGTCAGGATCATGCTTATGCTCATCATCATCATTAACATTATCGTTTTTATCATCATATAACATTATCATTATCATCATCATCACCTTTACTATCATGATCATCATCATGGTCATCATGATCATCATTGTTTACATGTCTATATAACTTCTCCCATTCTCAAATCTATCATAAGACTCAGACAGACCACCTTATTCGTCTTCGTGACGAATTAAATTTCTAGTTATTTATTTATTCTTTATTTTTATTTATTTTACCCCCTTTTTGTGAACAGGATAACTCAAGATCGGTTTAGTAAATTTCGTTCAATTTTGGCACAGTCATAGTTCATTGTCATGAGACGTGACAGGAACATTTTCAAGGTCATCAAATCTTCATGACGTCATCCAGGCGCCATTTTGTGTTTTTTTTGGTACTTTTTACTCATGATCATATCTTCATAACGGAAAGGCATTTCTTATTCATATTTATCATGATTAAGGTTAATATCTGTCCGGTCAATTTCAGGTCAAAAAACACGCGCGCATGCATACGTCCGCGCGTCAGCGAGCGCGCAAAAAATAAAAATGCTCCAAATCGTCTTAAATTCATTTTGCATACGAATCAGGTCATTTTAAGCATTTCAAAATTTTCCGTCCGTTTGTGTCCCCGCGCGCGGTGTGCGCGCTCACAGCGCGCGGAAAAGGTCAAATTCAAAATGTTTACATGATTTGGATTCCTCTTAATGTAATTAACAATTTACAGTAATTTCAGTCACTCTTCATATTTCATAAGGCCGTGAGCGTGCGTCAAAGTTCAAAATCCGCGCGTGCTGCTATGGGCAATATAATGCAAATTTCATCAAAAACATGCCATTTTAAAAATCGATATAGCTCTTCAGATAGTCCATTGACCCCCAATTTTTATATCATGGTTGGAGAAAGCATGAGTTGGAGATATGATTTCATACCACCCTGACTCGTACAAAGTGAAACAAAGTCATCATATTGGCATCTAAACTCAAACAAATGTATTTTGTTGATGACGTCATTTTTGTCTTTGTTCAATTGAGATTATCTCACTTATCTGTGATCGATTTTCTCTCAGATTTTGATATGTTGTAGCTGAGATAATTCTCTATCAGAAATATGGCATTTATTTTTCATTTAGATGACGTCATCATAGTGAAATATTCGATTAAAGGCGACAATGCATAATTTGTCATATTTGCGTGTTATGTCTATGGGAGGTCACTTTTTTCAAAACATGAATCTGCCTGACAATGTGTTTTGACCAGTGTCTCGGTTGTTATTCAAACAGTTTTCAACCAAATCTTAGTATGTTGTAGCTGAGACTATATGCTATCTAAATATTTCCTCATTTTTTCAATCAGATGTCAGGATCATGCTCATACTCATCATCGTCATCATCATCATCAATATCATCATCATCATCATCATCATCATCAATGTCACCATCATCATCATCATCATGGTCTGAAGATGATTATCATCAACATCATCATGATCATGATCATTATCATCATCATCATTAACATTATCGTTTTTATCATCATATAACATTATCATTATCATGATCATCATCACCTTTACTATCATGATCATCATCATGTTCATCATGATCATCATTGTTTACATGTCTATATAACTTCTCCCATTCTCAATTCTATCATAAGACTTAGACAGACCACCTTATTCGTCTTCGTGACGAATTAAATTTCTAGTTAGGTGGTCTGTTATCAACAGACCACCTATTGATTTCGTCAGAATTTTCTTTATTTATTATTATTATTCTTTATTTTTATTTCTTCCTGTTTTTTGTGCCCCGGATAACTCAAGTTTGGTTTAGTTAATTTCATTAAATTTTGGCACATTCATAGGTCATTGTCATGAGACGTGACATGAACATTTTCAAGGTCATCAAATCATCGTGACGTCATCCAGGCGCCATTTTGTGAAATCACGTTATCCATCATATCTTCATGATGCATCAGCAAAGGTTGTTCATATTCATATCACATATACTTTAGGTCAAAGGTCAAAAGGTCATGTCATCAAAGGTCACATAAAGGTCATGACGCGCGCGTACGTGCGCGTCAAAATTTAGAATTGCTAAAAATCACTAAACTATTAAACGAGAGTACGAATCAGGTCATTTTAAGCATTTCAAAATTTTCCGTCCGTACATGTCCCCGCGCGCGTTGCGCGCGCTCATGACGCGCGGAAAAGGTCAAATTCAAAATGTTTACATGATTTGGATTCCTCTTAATGTAATTGACAATTTACATTAATTTCAGTCACTCTTCATATTTAATAAGGCCGTGAGCGTGCGTCAAAGTTCAAAATCCGCGCGTACTGCTATGGGCGATATAATGCAAATTTGATCAAAAACATGCCATTTTAAAAATCGAAATAGCTCTTCAGATAGTCCATTGACCCCCAATTTTTATATCATGGTTGGAGAAAGCATGAGTTGGAGATATGATTTCATACCACCCTGACTCGTACAAAGTGAAACAAAGTCATCATATTGGCATCTAAACTCAAACAAATGTATTTTGTTGATGACGTAATTTTTGTCTTTGTTTAATTGAAATTATCTCACTTATCTGTGATTAATTTTCTCTCAGATTTTAATATGTTGTAGCTGAGATAATTCTCTATCAGAAATATGTCATTTATTTTTCATTTCGATGACGTCATCATAGTAAAATATTCGATTAAAGGCGACAATGCATAATTTGTCATATTTGCGTGTTATGTCTATGGGAGGTCACTTTTTTCAAAACATGAATCTGCATGACAAGGTGTTTTTACCAGTATCTCGGTTGTTATTCAACAGTTTTCTCCCAAATTTTAGTATGTTGTAGCTGAGACTATTTGCTATCGAAATATTTCCTTATTTTTTCAATCAGATGTCAGGATCATGCTTATGCTCATCATCATCATTAACATTATCGTTTTTATCATCATATAACATTATCATTATCATCATCATCATCACCTTTACTATCATGATCATCATCATGGTCATCATGATCATCATTGTTTACATGTCTATATAACTTCTCCCATTCTCAATTCTATCATAAGACTTAGACAGACCACCTTATTCGTCTTCGTGACGAATTAAATTTCTAGTTATTATTATTATTATTATTATTATTTATTTTTATTTCTTCCCGTTTTTTGTTCCTAGGATAACTCAAGTTCGGTTTCGTCAATTTCATTCAATTTTGGCACAGTCATAGGTCATTGTCATGAGACGTGACAGGAACATTTTCAAGGTCATCAAGTCATCGTGACGTCATCCAGGCGCCATTTTGTGAAATCACGTTATCCATCATATCTTCATGATGCATCAGCAAAGGTCATTCATATTCATATCACATATACTTCAGGTCAAGGGTCAACAAGTCATGTCATGAAAGGTCACATAAAGGTCATGACGCGCACGTACGCGCGCGTCAAAATTTTAAGATGCTCAAAATCACTTAACTACTAAAGGAGAGTACGAATCAGGTCATTTTAAGCATTTCAAAATTTTCCGTCCGTAAGTGTCCGCGCGCGCGGTGCGCGCGCTCATGACGCGCAGAAAAAGTCAAATTAAAAATGTTTACATGATTTGGATTCCTCTTAACGTAATTGACAATTTACATTAATTTCAGTCACTCTTCATATTTAATAAGGCCGTGAGCGTGCGTCAAAGTTCAAAATCCGCGCGTACTGCTATGGGCGATATAATGCAAATTTGATCAAAAACATGCCATTTTAAAAATCGAAATAGCTCTTCAGATAGTCCATTGACCCCCAATTTTTATATCATGGTTGGAGAAAGCATGAGATGGAGATATGATTTCATACCACCCTGACTCGTACAAAGTGTAACAAAGTCTTCATATTGACATCTAAACTCAACAAAATGTATTTTTATGATGACGTCATTTTTGTCTTTGTTTAATTGAGATTATCTCACTTATCGGTGATCGATTTTCTCCCAGATTTTGATATGTTGTAGCTGAGATAATTTTCTATCAGAATAAGTCATATTTTTTTCATTTGGATGACGTCATCATAGTGAAATATTCGATTAAAGGCGACAATGCATAATTTGTCATATTTGCGTGTTATGTCTATGGGAGGTCACTTTTTTCAAAACATGAATCTGCATGACAAGGTGTTTTGACCAGTATCTCGGTTGTTATTCAACAGTTTTCTCCCAAATTTTAGTATGTTGTAGCTGAGACTATTTGCTATCCAAATATTTCCTTATTTTTTCAATCAGATGTCAGGATCATGCTTATGCTCATCATCATCATTAACATTATCGTTTTTATCATCATATAACATTATCATTATCATCATCATCATCACCTTTACTATCATGATCATCATCATGGTCATCATGATCATCATTGTTTACATGTCTATATAACTTCTCCCATTCTCAATTCTATCATAAGGCTTAGACAGACCACCTTATTCGTCTTCGTGACGAATTAAATTTCTAGTTAGGTGGTCTGTCTTCGACAGACTACCTATTGTTTTCGTCAGAATTTTCTTTATTATTATTATTATTTATTTATTTCCCACACTTTTTTGTGCCTACGATAACTCAAGTTCGGTTCCGTCAATTTCATTCAATTTTGGCACAGTCAAAGGTCATCGTCATGAGACGTGACAGGAACCTTTTCAAGGTCATCAAGTCTTCATGACGTCATCCAGGCGCCATTTTGTGTTTTTAAACACATGATCATATCTTCATAACGGAAAGTTTTTTCTCATTCATATTCAGCACGATCAAGGTCAATATCCGTCCAATCAATTTCCGGTCAAAAAACGCGCGCGCATGCGTACGTCCGCGCGTCAGCGTGCGCGCAAAATTTCAAAATGCTCCAAATCGTCTCAAATTCATTTTGGATACGTTTCAGGCCATTTTAAGCATTTCATAAAAATCACGCAAAACACGCATTTTTTGCGCGTTTTCGTTCGTAGCGGCCAAACGAAAAATAATTCCTAACCCCTAAAATTTGACAGGATATTCCTTATTTTATCCCGAACAATTTGATACCATGTTTAGCTTTTCATGACCATTATTGACGGAATTAGCGTCCGTTTAAAATACATGTCCGTACGCGCGAGATCTTGTAATACACAGCATATATGGCCAATAACATGCTTGTCCCTGCTTATACAAAATCCATTATAGCTCTTTAGGAAGTCCACAGATCCCCAATTTTTTTTTCATATTTGGATAGAATATGAGTTGGAAATATGATTTCAGGTCTCATTTGGCCATTATGTATATCGCGACATCGTCATAATGGCCTTGGAACTCAAAAAACGAATTTGCATATTATGACGTCAGCAAATTTATGGAAAATTGATTGTATTTCTGTCAATATTGATTAATTTACTTCCAAACTTAGATATGTTGTAGCTGGGACAATTCTCTACGATATTAGTGTCCATTGTTTTTCATTTTGATGACGTCATCATGGTGAAAATTTCAATTAAAGGCGACATGTCAGAATTTTCTTAATTTGCGTGTTATCTCTATGGAAGGTGAATTTCGCTCACATCATGAATCTACATGACACTCATCTTTGAGCACTATCTCGCTTATTCGTGCTCTATTTTTTCCCAAATTTTGGTATGTTATAGCTGAGACTATGGGCTACAAAAACGGTGTACTTTGTTTTTTAATCAGGTGTGGGGATCATGTCAGAATTTTCAATTGAAAGTTGAAATTGCACATTTTCTAGAACTTTGCAGGATTTTCTTTATTAGGTGGTCTGTCTTCGACAGACTACCTATTGTTTTCGTCAGAATTTTCTTTATTATTATTATTTATTTATTTCCCACACTTTTTTGTGCCTACGATAACTCAAGTTCGGTTCCGTCAATTTCATTCAATTTTGGCACAGTCAAAGGTCATCGTCATGAGACGTGACAGGAACCTTTTCAAGGTCATCAAGTCTTCATGACGTCATCCAGGCGCCATTTTGTGTTTTTGGGGGAAAATTTCAAATGATCATAACTTCATAACCGAAAGCCATTTCTCATTCATATTTACCATGATCAAGGTCAATATCAGTCCGGTCAATTTCAGGTCAATAAACGCGCGCGTACGCGTACGTCCGCGCGTCAGTGCGCGCGCAAATTTCAAAATGCTCCAAATCGTCTCAAATTCATTTTGGATACGTTTCAGGCCATTTTAAGCATTTCATAAAAATCGCGCAAAACACGCATTTTTGCGCGTTTTCGTTCGTAGCGGCCAAACGAAGCATAATTTCCTAGTACGTCTTTTTGACGAGGATATTCCTTATCTTTTTCCGAACAATTTGATACCATGTTTATATTTTCATGACCATTATTGGCGGAATTAGCGTCCGTTTAAAATACATGTCCGTACGCGCGAGATCTTGTAATACATAGCATATATGGCCAAAAACATGCCTATACAAAATCCATCATAGCTCTTTAGGAAGTCCACAGAACCCCCAAATTTTTCTCATATTTGGATAGAATATGAGTTGGAGATATGATTTTAGGTCTCATTTGGCCATTATATATATCGTGACATCATCATAATGGCCTTGGAACTCAAAAAACGAATTTGCATATTATGACGTCATCATATGTATGGCAAATTGATTGTATCTCTGTAAATATTGATTGATTTACTTTCAAACTTAAATATGTTGTAGCTGAGACAATTCTCTACAAGATCAGTGCCCATTGTTTTTCATTTTCATGACGTCATCATGGTGAAAATTTCAATTAAAGGCGACATGTCAAAATTTCTTAATTTGCCTGTTATGTCTATGGAAGGTGAATTTCGTTCACATCATGAATCTACATGACACTCATCTTTGAGCACTATCTCGCTTATTCGTGCTCTATTTTATCCCAAATTTTGGTATGTTATAGCTGAGACTATGGGCTACAAAAACGGTGTACTTTGTTTTTTAATCAGATGTTGGGATCATGTCGGAATTTTCAATTGAAAGTTGAAATTGCACATTTTCTAGAACTTTGCAGGATTTCCTTTAATATTATTATTAGGTGGTCTGTCTTCGACAGACTACCTATTGTTTTCGTCAGAATTTTCTTTCTTTATTTCTTTATTTTTATTTCCTACACTTTTTTGTGGACACGATTACTCAAGATTGAACCGTCCAATTTCTTTCAAATTTGGCACAGTCATAGGTCCTTGTCATGAGACGTGACAGGAACCTTTTCAAGGTCATCAAGTCTTCATGACGTCATCCAGGCGCCATTTTGTGTTTTTGGGGGAAAATTTCAAATGATCATAACTTCATAACCGAAAGCCATTTCTCATTCATATTTACCATGATCAAGGTCAATATCAGTCCGGTCAATTTCAGGTCAATAAACGCGCGCGTACGCGTACGTCCGCGCGTCAGTGCGCGCGCAAATTTCAAAATGCTCCAAATCGTCTCAAATTCATTTTGGATACGTTTCAGGCCATTTTAAGCATTTCATAAAAATCGCGCAAAACACGCATTTTTGCGCGTTTTCGTTCGTAGCGGCCAAACGAAGCATAATTTCCTAGTACGTCTTTTTGACGAGGATATTCCTTATCTTTTTCCGAACAATTTGATACCATGTTTATATTTTCATGACCATTATTGGCGGAATTAGCGTCCGTTTAAAATACATGTCCGTACGCGCGAGATCTTGTAATACATAGCATATATGGCCAAAAACATGCCTATACAAAATCCATCATAGCTCTTTAGGAAGTCCACAGAACCCCCAAATTTTTCTCATATTTGGATAGAATATGAGTTGGAGATATGATTTTAGGTCTCATTTGGCCATTATATATATCGTGACATCATCATAATGGCCTTGGAACTCAAAAAACGAATTTGCATATTATGACGTCATCATATGTATGGCAAATTGATTGTATCTCTGTAAATATTGATTGATTTACTTTCAAACTTAAATATGTTGTAGCTGAGACAATTCTCTACAAGATCAGTGCCCATTGTTTTTCATTTTCATGACGTCATCATGGTGAAAATTTCAATTAAAGGCGACATGTCAAAATTTCTTAATTTGCCTGTTATGTCTATGGAAGGTGAATTTCGTTCACATCATGAATCTACATGACACTCATCTTTGAGCACTATCTCGCTTATTCGTGCTCTATTTTATCCCAAATTTTGGTATGTTATAGCTGAGACTATGGGCTACAAAAACGGTGTACTTTGTTTTTTAATCAGATGTTGGGATCATGTCGGAATTTTCAATTGAAAGTTGAAATTGCACATTTTCTAGAACTTTGCAGGATTTCCTTTAATATTATTATTAGGTGGTCTGTCTTCGACAGACTACCTATTGTTTTCGTCAGAATTTTCTTTCTTTATTTCTTTATTTTTATTTCCTACACTTTTTTGTGGACACGATTACTCAAGATTGAACCGTCCAATTTCTTTCAAATTTGGCACAGTCATAGGTCCTTGTCATGAGACGTGACAGGAACCTTTTCAAGGTCATCAAGTCTTCATGACGTCATCCAGGCGCCATTTTGTGTTTTTGGGGGAAAATTTCAAATGATCATAACTTCATAACCGAAAGCCATTTCTCATTCATATTTACCATGATCAAGGTCAATATCAGTCCGGTCAATTTCAGGTCAATAAACGCGCGCGTACGCGTACGTCCGCGCGTCAGTGCGCGCGCAAATTTCAAAATGCTCCAAATCGTCTCAAATTCATTTTGGATACGTTTCAGGCCATTTTAAGCATTTCATAAAAATCGCGCAAAACACGCATTTTTGCGCGTTTTCGTTCGTAGCGGCCAAACGAAGCATAATTTCCTAGTACGTCTTTTTGACGAGGATATTCCTTATCTTTTTCCGAACAATTTGATACCATGTTTATATTTTCATGACCATTATTGGCGGAATTAGCGTCCGTTTAAAATACATGTCCGTACGCGCGAGATCTTGTAATACATAGCATATATGGCCAAAAACATGCCTATACAAAATCCATCATAGCTCTTTAGGAAGTCCACAGAACCCCCAAATTTTTCTCATATTTGGATAGAATATGAGTTGGAGATATGATTTTAGGTCTCATTTGGCCATTATATATATCGTGACATCATCATAATGGCCTTGGAACTCAAAAAACGAATTTGCATATTATGACGTCATCATATGTATGGCAAATTGATTGTATCTCTGTAAATATTGATTGATTTACTTTCAAACTTAAATATGTTGTAGCTGAGACAATTCTCTACAAGATCAGTGCCCATTGTTTTTCATTTTCATGACGTCATCATGGTGAAAATTTCAATTAAAGGCGACATGTCAAAATTTCTTAATTTGCCTGTTATGTCTATGGAAGGTGAATTTCGTTCACATCATGAATCTACATGACACTCATCTTTGAGCACTATCTCGCTTATTCGTGCTCTATTTTATCCCAAATTTTGGTATGTTATAGCTGAGACTATGGGCTACAAAAACGGTGTACTTTGTTTTTTAATCAGATGTTGGGATCATGTCGGAATTTTCAATTGAAAGTTGAAATTGCACATTTTCTAGAACTTTGCAGGATTTCCTTTAATATTATTATTAGGTGGTCTGTCTTCGACAGACTACCTATTGTTTTCGTCAGAATTTTCTTTCTTTATTTCTTTATTTTTATTTCCTACACTTTTTTGTGGACACGATTACTCAAGATTGAACCGTCCAATTTCTTTCAAATTTGGCACAGTCATAGGTCCTTGTCATGAGACGTGACAGGAACCTTTTCAAGGTCATCAAGTCTTCATGACGTCATCCAGGCGCCATTTTGTGTTTTTGGGGGAAAATTTCAAATGATCATAACTTCATAACCGAAAGCCATTTCTCATTCATATTTACCATGATCAAGGTCAATATCAGTCCGGTCAATTTCAGGTCAATAAACGCGCGCGTACGCGTACGTCCGCGCGTCAGTGCGCGCGCAAATTTCAAAATGCTCCAAATCGTCTCAAATTCATTTTGGATACGTTTCAGGCCATTTTAAGCATTTCATAAAAATCGCGCAAAACACGCATTTTTGCGCGTTTTCGTTCGTAGCGGCCAAACGAAGCATAATTTCCTAGTACGTCTTTTTGACGAGGATATTCCTTATCTTTTTCCGAACAATTTGATACCATGTTTATATTTTCATGACCATTATTGGCGGAATTAGCGTCCGTTTAAAATACATGTCCGTACGCGCGAGATCTTGTAATACATAGCATATATGGCCAAAAACATGCCTATACAAAATCCATCATAGCTCTTTAGGAAGTCCACAGAACCCCCAAATTTTTCTCATATTTGGATAGAATATGAGTTGGAGATATGATTTTAGGTCTCATTTGGCCATTATATATATCGTGACATCATCATAATGGCCTTGGAACTCAAAAAACGAATTTGCATATTATGACGTCATCATATGTATGGCAAATTGATTGTATCTCTGTAAATATTGATTGATTTACTTTCAAACTTAAATATGTTGTAGCTGAGACAATTCTCTACAAGATCAGTGCCCATTGTTTTTCATTTTCATGACGTCATCATGGTGAAAATTTCAATTAAAGGCGACATGTCAAAATTTCTTAATTTGCCTGTTATGTCTATGGAAGGTGAATTTCGTTCACATCATGAATCTACATGACACTCATCTTTGAGCACTATCTCGCTTATTCGTGCTCTATTTTATCCCAAATTTTGGTATGTTATAGCTGAGACTATGGGCTACAAAAACGGTGTACTTTGTTTTTTAATCAGATGTTGGGATCATGTCGGAATTTTCAATTGAAAGTTGAAATTGCACATTTTCTAGAACTTTGCAGGATTTCCTTTAATATTATTATTAGGTGGTCTGTCTTCGACAGACTACCTATTGTTTTCGTCAGAATTTTCTTTCTTTATTTCTTTATTTTTATTTCCTACACTTTTTTGTGGACACGATTACTCAAGATTGAACCGTCCAATTTCTTTCAAATTTGGCACAGTCATAGGTCCTTGTCATGAGACGTGACAGGAACCTTTTCAAGGTCATCAAGTCTTCATGACGTCATCCAGGCGCCATTTTGTGTTTTTGGGGGAAAATTTCAAATGATCATAACTTCATAACCGAAAGCCATTTCTCATTCATATTTACCATGATCAAGGTCAATATCAGTCCGGTCAATTTCAGGTCAATAAACGCGCGCGTACGCGTACGTCCGCGCGTCAGTGCGCGCGCAAATTTCAAAATGCTCCAAATCGTCTCAAATTCATTTTGGATACGTTTCAGGCCATTTTAAGCATTTCATAAAAATCGCGCAAAACACGCATTTTTGCGCGTTTTCGTTCGTAGCGGCCAAACGAAGCATAATTTCCTAGTACGTCTTTTTGACGAGGATATTCCTTATCTTTTTCCGAACAATTTGATACCATGTTTATATTTTCATGACCATTATTGGCGGAATTAGCGTCCGTTTAAAATACATGTCCGTACGCGCGAGATCTTGTAATACATAGCATATATGGCCAAAAACATGCCTATACAAAATCCATCATAGCTCTTTAGGAAGTCCACAGAACCCCCAAATTTTTCTCATATTTGGATAGAATATGAGTTGGAGATATGATTTTAGGTCTCATTTGGCCATTATATATATCGTGACATCATCATAATGGCCTTGGAACTCAAAAAACGAATTTGCATATTATGACGTCATCATATGTATGGCAAATTGATTGTATCTCTGTAAATATTGATTGATTTACTTTCAAACTTAAATATGTTGTAGCTGAGACAATTCTCTACAAGATCAGTGCCCATTGTTTTTCATTTTCATGACGTCATCATGGTGAAAATTTCAATTAAAGGCGACATGTCAAAATTTCTTAATTTGCCTGTTATGTCTATGGAAGGTGAATTTCGTTCACATCATGAATCTACATGACACTCATCTTTGAGCACTATCTCGCTTATTCGTGCTCTATTTTATCCCAAATTTTGGTATGTTATAGCTGAGACTATGGGCTACAAAAACGGTGTACTTTGTTTTTTAATCAGATGTTGGGATCATGTCGGAATTTTCAATTGAAAGTTGAAATTGCACATTTTCTAGAACTTTGCAGGATTTCCTTTAATATTATTATTAGGTGGTCTGTCTTCGACAGACTACCTATTGTTTTCGTCAGAATTTTTCTTTCTTTATTTCTTTATTTTTATTTCCTACACTTTTTTTGTGGACACGATTACTCAAGATTGAACCGTCCAATTTCTTTCAAATTTGGCACAGTCATTAGGTCCTTGTCATGAGACGTGACAGGAACCTTTTCAAGGTCATCAAGTCTTCATGACGTCATCCAGGCGCCATTTTGTGTTTTTTGGGGGAAAATTTCAAATGATCATAACTTCATAACCGAAAGCCATTTCTCATTCATATTTACCATGATCAAGGTCAATATCAGTCCGGTCAATTTCAGGTCAATAAACGCGCGCGTACGCGTACGTCCGCGCGTCAGTGCGCGCGCAAATTTCAAAATGCTCCAAATCGTCTCAAATTCATTTTGGATACGTTTCAGGCCATTTTAAGCATTTCATAAAAATCGCGCAAAACACGCATTTTTGCGCGTTTTCGTTCGTAGCGGCCAAAACGAAGCATAATTTCCTAGTACGTCTTTTTGACGAGGATATTCCCTTATCTTTTTCCGAACAATTTGATACCATGTTTATATTTTCATGACCATTATTGGCGGAATTAGCGTCCGTTTAAAATACATGTCCGTACGCGCGAGATCTTGTAATACATAGCATATATGGCCAAAAACATGCCTATACAAAATCCATCATAGCTCCTTTAGGAAGTCCACAGAACCCCCAAATTTTTCTCATATTTGGATAGAATATGAGTTGGAGATATGATTTTAGGTCTCATTTGGCCATTATAATATATCGTGACATCATCATAATGGCCTTGGAACTCAAAAAAAAACGAATTTGCATATTATGACGTCATCATATGTATGGCAAATTGATTGTATCTCTGTAAATATTGATTGATTTACTTTCAAACTTAAATATGTTGTAGCTGAGGACAATTCTCTACAAGATCAGTGCCCATTGTTTTTCATTTTCATGACGTCATCATGGTGAAAATTTTCAATTAAAGGCGACATGTCAAAATTTCTTAATTTGCCTGTTATGTCTATGGAAGGTGAATTTCGTTCACATCATGAATCTACATGACACTCATCTTTGAGCACTATCTCGCTTATTCGTGCTCTATTTTATCCCAAATTTTGGTATGTTATAGCTGAGACTATGGGCTACAAAAAACGGTGTACTTTGTTTTTTAATCAGATGTTGGGATCATGTCGGAATTTTCAATTGAAAGTTGAAAATTGGCACATTTTCTAGAACTTTGCAGGATTTCCTTTAATATTATTATTAGGTGGGTCTGTCTTCGACAGACTACCTATTGTTTTCGTCAGAATTTTCTTTCTTTATTTCTTTATTTTTATTTCCTACACTTTTTTTGTGGACACGATTACTCAAGATTGAACCGTCCAATTTCTTTCAAATTTGGCACAGTCATAGGTCCTTGTCATGAGACGTGACAGGAACCTTTTCAAGTCATCAAGTCTTCATGACGTCATCCAGGCGCCATTTTGTGTTTTTGGGGGAAAATTTCAAATGATCATAACTTCATAACCGAAAGCCATTTCTCATTCATATTTACCATGATCAAGGTCAATATCAGTCCGGTCAATTTCAGGTCAATAAACGCGCGCGTACGCGTACGTCCGCGCGTCAGTGCGCGCGCAAATTTCAAAATGCTCCAAATCGTCTCAAATTCATTTTGGATACGTTTCAGGCCATTTTAAGCATTTCATAAAAATCGCGCAAAACACGCATTTTTGCGCGTTTTCGTTCGTAGCGGCCAAACGAAGCATAATTTCCTAGTACGTCTTTTTGACGAGGATATTCCTTATCTTTTTCCGAACAATTTGATACCATGTTTATATTTTCATGACCATTATTGGCGGAATTAGCGTCCGTTTAAAATACATGTCGTTACGCGCGAGATCTTGTAATACATAGCATATATGGCCAAAAACATGCTATACAAAATCCATCATAGCTCTTTAGGAAGTCCACAGAACCCCCAAATTTTTCTCATATTTGGATAGAATATGAGTTGGAGATATGATTTTAGGTCTCATTTGGCCATTATATATATCGTTGACATCATCATAATGGCCTTGGAACTCAAAAAAAAAAACGAATTTGCATATTATGACGTCATCATATGTATGGCAAATTGATTGTATCTCTGTAAATATTGATTGATTTACTTTCAAACTTAAATATGTTGTAGCTGAGACAATTCTCTACAAGATCAGTGCCCATTGTTTTTCATTTTCATGACGTCATCATGGTGAAAATTTCAATTAAAGGCGACATGTCAAAATTTCTTAATTTGCCTGTTATGTCTATGGAAGGTGAATTTCGTTCACATCATGAATCTACATGACACTCATCTTTGAGCACTATCTCGCTTATTCGTGCTCTATTTTTATCCCAAATTTTGGTATGTTATAGCTGAGACTATGGGCTACAAAAACGGTGTACTTTGTTTTTTAATCAGATGTTGGGATCATGTCGGAATTTTCAATTGAAAGTTGAAATTGCACATTTTCTAGAACTTTGCAGGATTTCCTTTAATATTATTATTAGGTGGTCTGTCTTCGACAGACTACCTATTGTTTTCGTCAGAATTTTCTTTCTTTATTTCTTTATTTTTATTTCCTACACTTTTTTGTGGACACGATTACTCAAGATTGAACCGTCCAATTTCTTTCAAATTTGGCACAGTCATAGGTCCTTGTCATGAGACGTGACAGGAACCTTTTCAAGGTCATCAAGTCTTCATGACGTCATCCAGGCGCCATTTGTGTTTTTGGGGGAAAATTTCAAATGATCATAACTTCATAACCGAAAGCCATTTCTCATTCATATTTACCATGATCAAGGTCAATATCAGTCCCGGTCAATTTCAGGTCAATAAACGCGCGCGTACGCGTACGTCCGCGCGTCAGTGCGCGCGCAAATTTTCAAAATGCTCCAAATCGTCTCAAATTCATTTTGGATACGTTTCAGGCCATTTTAAGCATTTCATAAAAATCGCGCAAAACACGCATTTTTTGCGCGTTTTCGTTCGTAGCGGCCAAACGAAGCATAATTTCCTAGTACGTCTTTTTGACGAGGATATTCCTTATCTTTTTCCGAACAATTTTGATACCATGTTTATATTTTCATGACCATTATTGGCGGAATTAGCGTCCGTTTAAAATACATGTCCGTACGCGCGAGATCTTGTAATACATAGCATATATGGCCAAAAAACATGCCTATACAAAATCCATCATAGCTCTTTAGGAAGTCCACAGAACCCCCAAATTTTTCTCATATTTGGATAGAATATGAGTTGGAGATATGATTTTAGGTCTCATTTGGCCATTTATATATATCGTGACATCATCATAATGGCCTTGGAACTCAAAAAAACGAATTTGCATATTATGACGTCATCATATGTATGGCAAATTGATTGTATCTCTGTAAATATTGATTGATTTACTTTCAAACTTAAATATGTTGTAGCTGAGACAATTCTCTACAAGATCAGTGCCCATTGTTTTTTCATTTTCATGACGTCATCATGGTGAAAATTTCAATTAAAGGCGACATGTCAAAAATTTCTTAATTTGCCTGTTATGTCTATGCGAAGGTGAATTTCGTTTCACATCATGAATCTACATGACACTCATCTTTGAGCACTATCTCGCTTATTCGTGCTCTATTTTATCCCAAATTTTGGTATGTTATAGCTGAGACTATGGGCTACAAAAACGGTGTACTTTGTTTTTTAATCAGATGTTGGGATCATGTCGGAATTTTCAATTGAAAGTTGAAATTGCACATTTTCTAGAACTTTGGCAGGATTTCCTTTAATATTATTATTAGGTGGTCTGTCTTCGACAGACTACCTATTGTTTTCGTCAGAATTTTCTTTCTTTATTTCTTTATTTTTATTTCCTACACTTTTTTGTGGACACGATTACTCAAGATTGAACCGTCCAATTTCTTTCAAATTTGGCACAGTCATAGGTCCTTGTCATGAGACGTGACAGGAACCTTTTCAAGGTCATCAAGTCTTCATGACGTCATCCAGGCGCCATTTTGTGTTTTTGGGGAAAATTTCAAATGATCATAACTTCATAACCGAAAGCCATTTCTCATTCATATTTACCATGATCAAGGTCAATATCAGTCCGGTCAATTTCAGGTCAATAAACGCGCGCGTACGCGTACGTCCGCGCGTCAGTGCGCGCGCAAATTTCAAAATGCTCCAAATCGTCTCAAATTCATTTTGGATACGTTTCAGGCCATTTTAAGCATTTC